>JASSUY010035787.1:7626-26831 GCA_032466535.1 Forpus xanthops
GAAGAGTCCCTCCCCAGCATCCCTATAGGCCCCCTTCAGATCCTGGAAGGATGCTATGAGGTCTCCACGCAGCCTTCTCTTCTCCAGGCTGAACAGCCCCAACTCTCTCATCCTGTCTTCATACGTTGCTGTAGAATTAGTATGGTATTGAATGTAATGCATATAGAAACCTCTGAAGAGTGATACAAAGTGAAATGTCACACACCCATATAGGCACGAGCTCTTACCTATCTTTTTGGGTGTATGATCCCCACTTTCTGGGGTTGTAAAAGGGCAGAAAAGAGCCAGAAAAAGTATTAAGGATGTAAACATCACAATCACCTGTGTTTAACAAGGCAAATGTCTCTTATATCTATCACCTTCATCCTTTCTATTGCTTTTCTCCTTCTCACTTGGTCCAAACGACATGCAGAAAGAAGCCTTCCTTTCCCTTCCTGTGAACACCTCTCTCAGCCCTAAGCATTCACAAAACAGGAGACTGTCCCCACAGAGATCAATCCTAAGAGTTTAAGCTAATAATGTATTTTAAAATAACAAGGTTTGAGTTCATTTCACTTGCCTTTAGGGTGCAATTGCTTCATGTTTCCAAGCTTTTATCTGCAACCATGAAGAGCAGATGCCTTTTTGTAAAGGAAAGCTGAGGGTCTCCTTTAATATCTCAGTAGTTTAAGTAATGTGAGGCAGCAGAGACAACTCTGATTTCCGGGGTCTTGGCTCCCACTCTTTGCTTTAATCACAATGATGATGTGCAGCAGAAGTTAAGCTGCCAATAACAATTTATGTGTCTGTCCCATTAGGAACTGAGAAATCTCTTGGGTTATCCTTTAGGTTTTTAGTGGCTTCTTCTTTAGTTTCAATCCCACCTTTTATTATGTGCAGGCATTTATATATATTTAATCTGTTTTGCTTTCCTGCCTTGCCTTGGGTTATATTTCTGACTTAGTGCTTTCCATTTTGATTGAGGTGGTGACTAGATAGGCCTCGTCTTCCTCTTGGTTCAAAGAACAATTCATTATTTGCTCGTGTCTGGGGAATGAATGCCTCTCTATGATATGTTGGGAGACAGAGATAAACATCCCTCCTGGCTGATTGATAGTCTTATTAAAGATTGCAGTAGTAGATGGCAGTAGGAAATAATCCCCCGTAGCTTCATAAGGGTAAGATCTCTTTCTCTTTTCCCCTCAGACTGGCTTTAGGGCATACTTGAGACTTGGATTATGCTCTGTCCAAGCTTATAGCATTACTGAATTAGCCTTTATTGAAAGCCATTAGCACTGATCAATGGCGGGACACATTTTTTTATTGGGGAGGATGATCAAAGTGTTTAGCCACCAAAAATTTGCAAGTGAAACTTGATTTTGGTGATCTGTGGCTAATCTTACTCTCTCCTATTATTTTATACAAGATTTAATTGATACACAAGGATTTTTTTGCCCCTAGTTGTCATCTGCAACATGCAGGGGATGGAAGAGGCAGCAGTGCTAGCTTGATTCACCAGTTGTACATTCCTCCTCTGCGTTTTGCATTTTGCCTCCATATTGATCTTCTTCCCTCCTCTTAAGAGGCTGCTTTGCACGTTTTCCCACCCTTTGGTCCAACACCAGTTGTGTTCTTGACACTGTCAATGCATTCAGGTTTGTCCTCTTACCTTCTTCCTCTGTACCCTGTCTGCAGGAGGCAACCTTCAGGAGCCTGTCCCTCTCATTCCATAAATCCCTTCTTGTTCATTTTTTCCCAGGCAGCTCTCAGGGACATTTACCATCCAGTCCCCTCCCTGACTGAATGTCCTTTCTAAATTAATAATTAGAGAGCAAACAACACGTGTACATAGCCAACAACGTGTTCAGTTATTATGGCTTGCTGATCCAAAGCATGTGAAAATCAGTGTAGACCCCTTCCTTTTTGATCAGGGTTTGGTGCTACATTCCTGATCCTTCCTATGAAATGAACCTTTGGGTTTTTTGCTTGTAATGCGCTGCTGCCATCCATATTGTAAATTAGATTATAATCCCCTCATGGGCAAGGACCTGTCTTTTTGATACGTCTGTGCATTGTTGATCTCATAGTACATAAGCGTGTTTGCACATTCTCACCTCCTGCTTATATCCACTACACCAGGATATAAGAACGAAAATGAGAACAGAGGTGGACTGTTTTCCAATTACTAGCATGCAGATAAGCCCCTTTAATTAAAGACATCATATACCCTGTAAAAAAGAAAGCTCCTCTGTCAAACTGCAGCCTTGTAATGGCTTTGTCTTTGTGCAGTTAGGACCAAATCTTGAAGCCACCGAAGCCAACGGTGGCCCTTAATGGGATTAATTCTTCATTTGTGGAGGGGTGGCTTGGATGATCTAAGAGGCCTTTTGCATCTTGCACTTCTCCGATCTCTCTCTGGGTAAATGACACATAATGGAAAAGACAGCTGGTTTTGAATAAACTGCATTAAGTGTCCACATATAATTCTTAATGCAGGTTAAAAAAAAACCCATCCCTGTATCTCTGCTGGTATGTGTGCCTCTCTTACAGAGCAGGTCCCTTCCGTGCTGCAGACACTGCATGAACCCGTCAATACCCTGCAGGTTTCTGGGGGGTATGTGTCTCTGTGCTTCCCGAGATCCTCTGGGAAAAGTCTGCAGCCAGCACTAATCAAATTGAACTGCTGTCAAGTCTTCCTGCGAGCTTCGAGGAAGCCTTTTGGAATATTAGTGGTACAGGAGAAGAGAGTAAAGGTTGTGGGGGGGAAGGGAGGCAGGACAGTTTGAGAGCTTAAGTGGATTACATAGCTCCATAACCCAGTTATGGGTCCACGGACTCGACTGAGCTGTTTCTTCCCCTCCTCTGGCTGTCTGCCTGTCAGATAGATCCCCTGGCATGGAGGTTTTATTAGCCTCTCCCAGCTGGCTGTCTCAGCATTTCTGATTTTCCAGTGCTCGCATCCCTGGGCAGCTCATCTCAGCCCTTCTTGTATCCTTAAGCTCCCCCAGGACCATCCTTTAGCTACACCAGCTGTCTGCACTGGTTGAAGTCTCTGCACCACCACCATTTACCAAGCCTGGTGGCAGGTCTTTGATCTCTGCCAGCGCAAGCCTCAGGTAGCCAGCAAAGGGCTCGTGGTTTATCCCAGATCAGGGGACATATGTATGAAAGGTAACCTCCTCTCTTACTCTATTTTCAATAGCAAACAGAGCTAGCTTAGAAATACATGGGCAGCATTGGGTGGTATGAAGAGCATCAAGTGCCTTGCACATCTGGATGCACTAATTCTGCCACAACTTGGGTTGGGTGAGCATGAATTAACCATGAGCCTGGTTCTTCATTCTGAGCCCTGAGATTTCCCCTCCAGACCAAGGTGTGAGCCTGACATCTGCTGGGGACTGCACCACTGCTGCAGGGAACACCAAGCCAGCATCCACCCATCTATCCTTCCTCATTGCTGCTCTGCCAGGAGCAAGGAGGCTGCTTCCCAGAGGACACTGCATGGAGTACAAGCAGCCTGTGAGGAGGCAACATGGCCAAAGGGCAGGGTGGTCCAACTACAGCCTGGTAGGAGGTAAGGACTGATATCCTAATTTATGCTGGAAGGCTCCAGACCTTCAGGAGTGAGGCAGATGCAAGAAAGCAGCATGAGGATCTAGGGATGGCGATGTCTGTGGCCACATAGACCATTTTGTCTTTCTCAGTGAGAGACAAAACTGTGTGTCTGCACTGAAGCATGTCTGACAGCAAGCTGAAATCTGCTTTCCCTCCTTCCTTTTGTGGTACCTGTCTCTGCCACCACCACGGTTTTGCTTTGTTGAGATAGCATTAGGCTTGCTGAGTCTAATCCAGCCCTATGGGCTTTACAGCCACAAATGCTGCGGGTAGACTCACCTGCACAAGCAGGAAACAGAGTCACAGCTTGATGTCCACCACAGTGTGTCCCTGTTCCTCCTTTGTGTCCTCATCCACAGCCTCCTTCCCCCTTTTCTCCCTGCTGTTGTGCTGTATCTCTGAGACTTTTGTTGAGTCTTGCAAGAAAGTTTGGTTTCCAAATCCGACTGAAAAAATCATATACGAGCATAAGGAGTGATGGAGAATAGAAGCAAGTGCCCCTTGATCTGATTAAATACCAACCTGATGCTTGAACACAGTGCTAGAGAGTGCTGCGCTGCTGTACCAGTCCTGGCTAGCAGTGCCATAAAGGAGGATGCTTAGCCACTGGCGGCCAGGCGGCACCTGGGGCACTGCTTTGTGCTGTTTCTGGGTCTGGAGACAGCTCATCAGTCTCAGTGTATGGATCTCTGGGTGACAAACCATTGGGTCCATTAAAAAGAGAGATCCTAAGGAGCATGCAGGCAGTATGGTAGCTTGGAAGCTTGTTGATAGCAGAGTTATCACCATGTCTTTGAGCCCTCAGCTAACAACTAAATAACTGGAAGTGTCACTTTCTCCTAAAAGTAAGCCTGGCCTTTGTGCTGCTTAGTCACCATTTGTATTTGTTGCTGGCAGAAAGGAGCAGGTAAAACATGGATTTGAGATCCTTGAGGTGAAGAAGCTGGAGCTGTCATTGTTGTAGCAGGGATCTTGTGTTTATTTAATGAAGGTTTCTATTCGAGAGGAATGTGACCAGTCAAGGTTTTATTAATGTTTTTAGAGTGAGGTTTCAGAGCTCTTGGCATTGGCGGCACACGAAGAACTTGATGCCAGTTTAACCTAATGATTCAGAAACCATAAAGCAAATAATAATAAGCTAACACATCTATTTTTAAACTCATGATTTAAGCCTCTGTCATGATTTTGATGGGGCCTGACATAATTTTCCAGCATTTGGACTGGTAATAAAGCTTTTGTGCTCTGATTTGGATGGAAAATCCTTTTAGAATCCAGCCTGCTTGCCTTAGTCAATACTTAACAAGGACTCAGCTGCAGCAGCAGAAAACATCCACCAGTCAGGACATTTTCCTTGCTCCTCTCCTTTTCTTCCCGCATAGAAAAACCCTGACACACAAAGATTATGATCCATTGCTGCCCCAGGGCCCAGTTAGTGAAGTTGGCATACAGGAATTCCTGTGCATGGGAATACTGGAGCTGCCAACAGCCTCCCAATAGTCCTAACACAGGACAGGAGCATCCCAGTGTCAAAGGAGCTTTCCATGGGGCTGGCGGAAGGACAGACCTGGGTCAGATCAACACAGCTAGCTTAGGCTTGTGCTACAGGTACCCTGCATCCCTGTAAAGCTGTCCTGGGACTCAGCATGAGGTAAGATGAGTTTCAGAGATGCAGAGAGGGCCAAGTCATGGCACAGAGGCTCCATAAAGACTCCTTCAGTCCCTGCGTGGGCACATGGAATTGCTTGTCTAGTGGCTGTGTCCATGGAGGAGTGGGAGAATGCCAGCTGGTCGCTGCGGTATTACATTTCTCCTCAGGCAAACACTTTGGGGAAGCAGCAGCTGAAAGGAGGAAAGATACAGCACTGCTCCTGCTGACCCCCAGCTCTCTGTGCCCTCGCAGGCTGCATCCAGGTACTGAACTTGATGTAGAACAACTTTTTCTACTCCTAGATGCAACCAAGTGAAAAGGATGTGAGGATCAACTGAAGGGGCAGCAGGCTCTGAGCAAGGCAGACCCATCTCAGTGCAATTTTGAGGCACTCAGCTCTCTGGTCAGTAGGTATGCTGTTATTCCTCTAATACAGGGAAATAAACACATGAGGAATATATATGAAAAAACCAGGTGACTCACAGGTGAGAAGAGCCTCATTTTGTCATTAGTGGGGGGTAATTTGCCACCTATTTCTATCAATTACATGTGTCTGCCCAAAGCTTCACTGCCCTTTGGGCTGGGTGTGTGTCCACAGCTGCCTGCAGCAGAGGAGCGGGAGAGGGTTTGCAGTCAGTCAGTGCTTAGCCATGAGTTCTCCTTTTTGTCTGAAGAGTGAATCCTGCTGCTTGGCCCTCAGTCTGTCAGAAGGTGAATTGAGACTTTGAGTAGAGCTTGGCCTCTTCTTCCCCTTATTAAAAAGGAAGAAGGCGATGTTTTATGGAAGCATGTATGCACTGATCTTTAAAGAATGATGTGAGTAGCCTTTTGGGCTCCTGTTAGACACAGAAGCATCATCTGACAGCAGAAATATCATCCAAAATGAAATCTCAGTGAACGAGTGAATTGTGAACAGCCTTGAATCAACCTACTAGGTGTGTTCACTCTGAGGACTAATGATAACACAAGTAATTGTTTGCATTGGGTTTATGTGGCAAGGTTTTGGTAGTGGAGAGGTGAAGAAGACCCATGGCCAGACGTCTCCAAGATGAGCCTGTTGCTGCGCAGGACCTGACCCATCAGCGACTGTGGCAGTGCCTCAGAAATAGCATTTGGGAAGGGGGAAAAAACTGCCAGGAGAGAGGAGAGAATATGTGAGAGAAACAGCTCTGCAGGCACCCAGGTCAGTGCAGAAGGAGGGCAGGAGGTGCTCCCTGCACTGAAGCGAAGGCTCCCCTGCAGCCCATGGTGCAGCATATGGTGAGGCAGGCTGTGCCCTGCAAGACAAAGTGGGATGGACCAGCCACAGCCTTCATTCTCCAACCCTCTGTGTTGCTCTGAGGGGTGAGGAGAAAGGGGAATTGGAAGTGAAGTTTAGCCTGGGAAGGAGGGAGGGGTAGGCAGAAGGTGTTTAAAGAGACAGTTTTGTTTCTCATTAGCCTACTCTGGTAATAAATGAAACCAATTTCCCCAAGTCCAGCCTGTTTTACCCATGATGGTAGTTGGTGAGTGAGCTCTCCCTGCCATTATTGCAACCCATGAACCTTTTGTTGTTCTGAGGATGGGGAGTGACAGTGTGGTAACCTCACCATGCTCTTTAATAAAAGAAGTCTTCCTTATCTAGGAAGGAACTCTCACCTCTGCCCTGCTGAAGAAAAAGTAGTTTGTGAAGAAATACAATCTCCTTAAGTGACTTAGGAGCCTCAGATCCATATTTAACATCTGCTTACCCATTTACTTAGAAAAATCTCATCAAAAGGCTCTTTTTTCTTGGCTTTTGGAGGCACAGATTTGGGCATGGGTCATTTGAAATCAGAACTGAAACCAGGTATCTGCACTTACCTGGAGAGCACCAGCTCTGCTGCCAGTGACATGTACACCACCTAGTAATAAACAAATGAATGAATCACTGTGGAAAGTGCTGGATGGAGAAGGACTGTAAACCCCTACACCACGCTGGAAGTGAGTCCTCCTCTTTTTGGAGACAGGAGAGCCAGGAATACATAGGAATACCATGGCATTTCTTGTTCAGAAGAAATATCTCATTATTTCAGGCAAAAGCAGTTGGCAACTTTCCACTCAGCTTGGTTCAGCTCCTGGCACTGAGGGATCATACACAGAAATGGTGTGGATGATGGGCAGCCCTGGCCACCCCCACCTTGCTTCTTCCTAAAGCTCGTTTTGGGGAAAGCAGGCTGCAGCCATTCAGGGACCTTAAAGATCTGCTTCTGATCTGTTTTAGGTACCAGCAATGAGAGCAACTGCTCCCTGCTCATCTGTTTTCAATGTCCCCAGTGAAAAAGGAGTCTTCCTGCTTGCAGGTGTTTGCTACTGGTCTTTGCAACCAGTGCTCTGATCCATGGCTGTGGCTCTGTCACTGCCTTGTTAATACAGTTACTACAGTGTAAAAATACCTCAAAAGTCTAGCTCACACAAATTGCAATAGCTCCAGGCAAGAGGGATGCCAGCAGGGAGCCACATTACAGCTCAGCTTGAAAGAGCTCAAAGGTAAAGGTGGGTTCAGTAGCGACAAACAGGAAGCAACAAGCGCCTTGCTCTGCCTTGTACTGCCTGAAACCCAATGTTTTCATGCACACACGCACGCACAAAAGAGCCTTTCTAGTGGAGCAGGTTTGTTTGGGCCTGCTGGGTAGTAGTCAGTGGTCAAGGGATCAATGGCTATAGCACCAACAGGATACACCGAAACGCAGGGAGGTAGGGTGGTAACACCAGGGGTGCCAGGATCAACCCTCTGGTCCTGTGGAAGGCAGCAAAACACATCCTGGGTTGTGTTTGTGCCCTGGCTCAGGACAGAGTGAGAGACCTGGCACAGTCCCAGTCATCATGGGCCCACCAACACATCTGGCTCTGACACATCTGGATTGGATGGCTTCTCCTTTCCAGGAGGTGGCAGTGATTGAAGGATGGAGGATGTTCTTCAGCAGGCTTTATGCACAGACATCTGGCCTGAAGACAGGCTGGAGGGATGTGGGAACATGCAGGCATTTCTACCAACCTTAATGACCTAGCAGGAGACCCCACACACCTGGAAAGCCCTTGTCAGGTGAAACACCTCCTCTGACCTGTAGGTGACCAATTCTGGTACAAGCACATTTTCCAACACATACCAATGGTATAAAGGTGTTATATGGGCAGTTTGTGTGGAGGATAGGGCAGAAACTGAGCCTTGAGAAAGAAGGCAGATGAGAAGACACAGTACCCAGAGGTGCTGAACACTTTGCACAGGCTAAGGAGCCTAAGATTTCCATGTGTTTTGTGTTGGAGTTATGTTTCCAGCATCTCTGCAGGAGGACAGTGGTGACAATGACTTTGGACATGGTAGGGAAGAACATGGACATCTCATGGATGCTTTCTTTCCTCCTCTGCAGGCCAGAGCCTGCGCTCCCGACATCGAACTCCCTCAGGGAAACGCAATGGTGATAAAAGCTCTGAGCGCTTCCTGAGTACCTCTACGCGTTGCCTGCATGAGCCTCAATCCCCAGCCGGCGCAGCAGTGATACCCGCCTCGCTGTGCAAAACGCCGATCCATTCTCTGCACGTACCCGTGTGTCTGCCTTCATGGCACAGCTCTCGCAGGCGAGGTCTGGTCCTCCCCACCATCAGCCTGCTGCGGTCCCGGCAGTCCTTCCAAGGGCAGGACCGGGGCATCCGCCTTCAGACGGCGCTGACATTGCGACCGAAGGGACAGCGCCCGGTCCGTCGGCACGGGGAAAGGAGCAGCTGCAGGCTCTGCAGTGAGTGTCTGCCTAGCGTGCATATTGGTAATAGCAGCGCACAGGGGTCTCGGTGTGATCTTCCTGTTGCTCATTTGATGGGAAGTGTGAAATGCAAATCCCCCCGGGATTTTGTCTCCGCTCAGTATTCACAGGCGCATGAAGGCTCCTGCGCGCAGAGGGCGGTGAGGGCCGGCAGACAGCGGGGAGCTTTGTCTCCTCCTTTGTCTGGAGTTTACAGGTTACAAAAACCTCCTTATTCGAGGCGCTTTACAGGGAAGCTCGGCTCACAGCAACCACCCTGACCCCTGCCACCTCATCTTGGCGTGGGGTACCACACTGGGGCTGTGACTCCATCGAAGCCAGTGATGGGGCAGGGAGCAGGGGTCTGCGGCAGGCACCCCGAGGTGAGCTTGGTTCGCTTGGAAGGTGTGTGCATTGCCCCCCATCCGTGTCCCTGCCCCTTTTCCCGTGGTGTGCGATGGTTCCAACCCGAAACCCCGTCAAGCTCTCTGGAAATGGCGAGTGAGACACTTGTTGCCATGGTGATGCTTAATCGTTCTGACTCAGAGGCAGTGTTGCTATGGCAACCCTGCCCGCAGCCCTCGGGAGGCAGCGCCGGCGCGGCTCACCCCTCGTAGTCGAGAAAGGGCTCCGAACACACTCTCCGCTCGCTCCCTGCTGCAGTGCAGCGCAGAAAGCTTCCGGGATGCTTTATCCCCCTCCTAACTTCCCCATCCTTCACCGAAGGATCTGTTATTCGGCAGGGTAAAAGCGCTCTGTGCCACCTCATCACATCATCCGCATCCTAAGGCGATCCCAGCATCTGCCTGCCGGTGGTATTGAAAATGAAGGATGTTTTTCAAGAGGAGCAATATTATTTCTCCCTACCAGGAGCAAGCTCCTTTCCCCTCGGGAGCTCAAGGCCAGATCCAGCTGGGGTGGGGTATGAGGGGGATAGTTTAAAGATACGTCTGTGTTTGTGGAAGCGGAGACAAAGGGAGAGTGCATGTGAGGGAGTGGGTGTGCCCGTGAGAAAAAGAGGGATCTGTGCTCAGAGTGTGTCCGTGGGCACGGCCACGGCTGCGAATGGGAAAGGGAATGCCAGGAGAGGAGATGCCAAGTGGAGTGTGGGATGCTGCAGAAGGAAGAGGGGGCACGCTTCCCGGCGGATGCTCTTGCGTGCAAGAGCACGTGTGCACGGGCACGGGGAGAACAGGCTCGCGTCATGCGGACCTGCGTGAAGACGTTCATGTTCAGTTCATTCTGTCACCTTTGGTTAGGGCAAAGACAGCCCCCGATACGTGTAATGCTTGGAAGCACTTGAGCCCCTCTGCTCAGGGATGGGGAGGGTGGATTTCAAGTTTACTGTTTTAAATCAAGCAGGAAAGACTTTCACAGCACTACATCATCCAGCAATAACCATTTCGCTCTTCTCAGGCAGAGGCAGGTGGGAATGAAGGGGCATATGAATTGTCCATGTGGGTATCCTTGGACCTACATCCCAGCCAAACCCCCTCTCCTGACAGCATGGCTCCCAAGGGAAGTGGTCAGTGCTTTTCCGGAGTCAAATGCCTGACTGCTCATCCAGGCAGGAGGAATCATTGGAGAGATGCTTAAAGCTGCCCAGATTTCCCAGGGGTTTCATAAACTTTCCCTGTGGTTTCTTTAGCTTGCCAAAGAAATCATAACAGCTTCTTTCCTGCCTGACATCCTGGTTCTTCTAGCTACCATCTTGCACTGGTAGAGCATGGTGGGATGTTCTGGAGCAGACGAACTGAGATGACTGGAAGGATGGGAAAAATGAGGAAGCCACCATCAAGGTGGGAGATAGTTTTACTGCTCGTAGCATCTTGGTGGGGTTGGGAAAGATGTAAAAGCGGCAGATGGAAAAATAAAGGATTGTGCTACAGAAATCATCCACATTCAGCAGTGGGAGAAGGTCCAGGGTGATCCTTGTGTGTACGGCTCAGGTGATGTGAGCACAGAAGCCTTATTAGCAAGGGTAAGTAAAGCAAGTAGTGGAGATGTTGACATGGAGCCTAATGAATATAAGACAACCATAGAGAATTGTTTCAGGGCAGACATGAGAATGAAGATCACGGAGAGGTCCAGGATAGAGAAAGGTATTTCAGAGTCCCTGAAGTGGGCCAATGTGTGCACATGAAAATCCCATGCAGATTGAGCTAAAAGGGAAAACAGGGGCAGGATTAAGGCATGAGCTGTGAGGGCTGCAGCAGACAGAGGCCCTCAGGAACTGAACAAACTTGAGGTAGCAGCAAGGTCTCAGGGAGAGGAAGCTTGGGAAATAGCCAGTGCAGGGCTTCTGGATGCGCAGTTCATGAAGCTGGAAGGTGATGAAAGGCAGATGGAGGGGCTCCAGGAGCAAGTCTAAGGCTGTTCAGAAGTTAACACAGCCTGTCCAAGGAGCTTAGGCAGGTGAGGAGGGTGGGAAAGTAATTGAAGAGATTCAGTCAAAGGAAACTTTTAAACATGTACAATGAGTTGCTTGGTATGCAGAGAGAAACTCATCCCTGGTGTAAGCTTAATGAAATCAGTAGCTTTGGCTTTAGCTCTGTCTGTTAATTCCACATGACAGAGGTAGAACGAGGGGAGCTGTTTGCTTTGCACAAAGCAATGCTTTCAAAAGTCTCTGAATTCTCTTTTACCCATCACAAATTGTAACCCAAATGGTCTATTTTTCTCTTCCTTCCCCTGGCCATTTTGCCCGCCTCCTTAGAGGAAAGCTCTCTCTGCCCATCATTGGGGTGTCAAGTATGGGTCCTTGTCACACGTGATGGGCAGAGCAGTACCTGTGTGCACTTGTTACTGCACATGTGTCTGCTACAGAGATGGGACCCTGGGTGGTAGCTTGCCTTCATCTCTCAACCACCCCCAAGGAACAAACTGGGCCTGGATTTGGGTTCTTCACCCTGCTGTGAAATCACAGCTCCCTCCTTCCCTGGTTCATCCTGTGCTGGCTCCTATATGACCATGCTCTGTGTAGAGTATTTTGACTATGACACCTGATGGCATCAAAGGGAGAGGAGGACCACATCAGTGGCAGCAAAGGCTATTGGAAGAGTCCTTTGGATCTAAGACTAAATGAAGCCTAGAACTATATATTGTAACACTTAATCTCTATTTTGGCATGATCAGTTACAGAATTTGCTGGATGTGATTTCTTGCCCAAGACCTGTAATAAAAGTAGGGCTGAATTATTGTGTTTTTTTTTACCCAAAATGAGGGGAAGTAGGGAATGAAACCCAATTAATTTATTGTTTATTCAACCAGCAGGATCTGCTACTCTCTGGTGCCTTTGCTCATACCTAAATAAAGTGAGGAAGCCTCTATGAGAACATCGGTGGCAATAAGTACTTTCTTCCCTTGTTTGTCTTTGGGATAGCTCAATCTCTCACGCAGAGCAGCGATATTATTAAAGAAGCTTCAGTGTAAAGCATGAAAAACCAACATAATTATTGTTGCACCATTACACTGAGGAGTTACTGCAAGATTATTTCAAAGAGAAAATGATGCCTGTGCAGGGATGGTGTTTGGGGGCTGGCTGGGAAAGGGAAGAATAGGCTTAAATACTGCAGCCATCTTCCTTGTTGTTTCTTACCTGTTATATTAGTTGTTGTGTGGCTTTGCAGGTTCAGCCTGACCTGAGCTGTACACCTTCTACCAGGGTTTGAAATCAGCTAGGAAACATGGCCTGTGATGGTTGGGGCACTGCAGGCATGTGTGCTGGGGAGGCAGAAGGCAGGAGTAGGGATGTAGGGCGAGAAGGAATGGAGTGAGGGGTGTAAAGAAGAAGAGAGGGTGGTCTTGTGGCTTGGATGCTAACTTGGGTCTTGGGGTGGTACCTGCTTGCTCTTGTTGGTGAAGACTTTGTTTAACAGAACCCCTGCCTTGTTTAACAGAATAAATACTATGAATATAAGTATTTGCAACAAATATCCCTTGAGCAAAAGAAAAGAAAGCACGACCAGGCAGAAACCTTGATACCTCCTTTTCCACACACATTCGGGCTTCCTCACTTTGAGGAATCCCACTGTAGTGGGAGGTCCAAGTACAGTAGCCATGAAGGTTTTGTTATTTTTCCTTCCTGTGCCTCTAAAGCAGTGATGCCCATAAGATTAGTGTTTACCTTGATTTAATGTCTCATCAGAAGCATGACATCCCCAGCAGCCCTGCTGCAATGCTACTAAATGAAGCATGCCCTGTTTCCTCAGCTGGGACCTAAACCTCTGCCCTTAGAGACCTGCAGGGTGGGGAAGAAGGATGGGGAGAGAAGGATAGATATTGACCCACCTAGCATGTACGCTAAATTAAATAACCAGGCCTTATTTTTTAACCTATTTAAAGCAGTTACAGTGCTCTGCACAATTGATGTTTGCCTTTGCGGGGGTTACTGAGGTGGCAGATGCCTGCTCTGCCTCCCCTGCTTTGTCCCTCACGTTCCATGGGTGACCTTCATGCACAAGGACAGCCATGCTCTTAAGGAAGGAGAGGCACACACACAGAGAAAGCATTTTCTCTGGCAGTTGACTGAATCCAGGCCTTCTCTTTAAACTGTGCTGGAAAGACCCTCTTTTCCTCTTGCAGTGGGGAGACATGTTCATGGGGGCAATGGTGAAACCGCCAAAGTCCCTTTGGTAAAGATGTCAAACTGAATTTGAATCGCATCCACTCTGAAACCAGGACTGACCATGGGAGAGTGACACTGATTTTAGTGCTGCCTTATGGCAAGCAGCAATACGGCTCAGTGACTGCCTAGCTTGATGAGTGATTTTTCAGTGTACATTTTCTGTTCTCCTGTTCTCCTCAGCATTTCTGCCCCATACTGAGTCCCTAAGAAATATCACTCATTATAAAAGCCCTCCTTTGAGGGCCTGATGTGACAACCCTTTGAACTCCTGAGCTGGGAGAGCCAGACACAGAACTACAGGCAGATAAATTGCCTCATTAAGAGAATATTATGAGGTCCTGTTTGGTCTTTTCCTATCAAGCACTGCTGAATGCTTCATCCAAGCCAGTTCTATGTCACAGGATCTCCCCCCTGTTTTCCCTGAGGGATTTGCCTTTACACTCTCCTCCTTGTGTCTGTGTCTTCACAAGGGCTGGATCTCGCTGTGATGTGGAGGGGGTGCAGCACCTCCATTTCCCTGCCACAGGATACCCAAGAAGGGCTGCCTGTGGAGCATCAGAGCCTCTCATACCTGCACATTGCAGGAAACATCTTTGCCTTTGCAACCGAAACTGCTAGTGTGTTGTTTGAAATCCCACCAAGGTGCGTGCCCCCTCCCCACAAGGTGCTTAGTTTGGTTTAGCTCTTGCATCTCCACCTAGGAACCATGGGGCCTCCGTAATCCCATTCCTTTCTCCTTTTGCTGCAGGGATTTACCCCACTGAGACCTCTCGGGCTGTGGATTTCCTGACCTGATGATGGCACGTTTGTGTTTTGCAGAGTCCTGGCTATGTGGACACCCCAGGCACAGCGTGCTGACACTTCACTCTTATTCTGGTACCTTCTCTCTCTTCTTAATAATCTTTTCTCTCACAATTCAGAGCTACCCCTGTAGTTTCAAGAGCCTTTGCCGTTGTATGCTTGTCTTTTCATGACTCTGGCTTCTCCCTTAGCCCTCACTTCTAGCTTTCTGGCACTGCCATACACGCACCTTACTGCTCTGTGCATTGCTGTGTCCTGTGCCACCTTCTATGTGACAGTTTGCCTTTTGACATTACCTTAACCTGTAGGAGAGCAGCTCACCCCAGACCAGAAATCTGTGTGTGCCTGTGTGCTTCTGACCACTTTCGAATTAGAAAGACCTTAATTTACAACCTCCCGTGTTCCCTGCAATGAGCCCTGCAGTACTGTTCATCATCTCTGCTGTGGCCAGCATCTTTGGTGCTTGCCCTCACCTAGGAAGCTGTGCTGGTGGGAAAGGTGTTGGGGTAGGAGATGGGGGGTGTTTCACACATGAGGTAACGTGGGGTGTCCATTTTCCCACAGCACATTAAAACTGTATTGCCTAGATTCTGCTCTGCTGCTTCTCTCCAGCCAAAGACCTGCATTCAACCCCTGGTCAGCCTGAAAAACCCTATTTTAGTGCTGTGTGCTGAAACACAAGCAGGATAAGAATCAGATCCTCAGCTAGGGTAAATTGCTTCAGCTTCAGTGATGTCAATAAAGCTAATCCATTTTCTTCCAGCTGAGATTCGGGGAGCATGGATTAACTATACTGCCTAATTACAAATCCAGGCATAATGAAGGATGTGGCTTCACTGACCCACTTGTTCTACAAGGTCTTGAGCTTCCCCTCCCTGTGGTGGGGCTCGGTGGCTCCTGTTCCCTGCCTTCCCATCCTGCCTAAGAGAACAACCCGGCTGCTCATTCACTACAGGGACGAGTTTCGCGAGGGGAAAGGACGCACTGTTCCTGCACTGAGACACTCAGCAAGGCAGCCCGGGTCCATAGGGACTCTGTGATTGATGCTGCAGGGAGGGAGTGACAAGCCTGCTGATGTGCTAACAGCGTTTTACACCAGCAGTTCGTGCCAAAGAGGATAAAACACCTGTGACAAAAACTAAACCAGCTCACTGGCTCAGGGCAGAGACACCCAGGACCTGGGGGGTGCCACTCTATGTGAGTTATGAAGCCCTGCCTTGTGCTCTGTGCTCTGGTTCAAAGCAGCATTGGCTTGGCCTGTGTCTGAAGGTCTGCCACCTCATGATTTGTAATTCAGTCTTACCTGCAGGTCAGGAAATGAAGGGTCGGCATGTGTATATGTTCTGCATATACATAAATAAAGCATGAAGCAGCAGCAATTGGGGTTTTCCACAGGAAATTCTAGTTTTCCTTGTCACTTTTCTTGAAAAACCTTTTTACTTGGGTTGGGCAGGGGATCACACTAGATTTTGGCAGAAAGCTGTGAAACCCAGAGGAAAGTTAGTCCATTTGCCCAGCTGTAGGAGGAATATAAATGTCTGATACCTAATTGTGATGTACATCATCCTTCTCCAGCACCAGCACACACCATCAGGGCTCATGGGGTGAGGAAACTGGGTCTTCTTTTTCCACGTGTAGCTGCTGGACCATATTCTTTCCTGTCATCACCTTTCTTGGGTTCTTCTGACTTTTTCTTACCATTCCCCTGGTTAAACAACTTTTCCTGAGTGGTGAGACAGCAATACCTATTCTCCCATCTTTGGCACAGTCTTACCTTTATCTTCTTTTTTCCCCATTACTGCCTATGACAGCACAGGGCTTTGGGTAGCTGGGTTATGAAACACATCAAAGCATCTGTGGTGTTTTAAAAGCAGAGCTTATATTTTTGCAGGTTATATTTAAACCAAAACACTGCTTCCCTGCTCTGGTTCACAATATGATGATGGTGCAAGGGCAAGAACCAGCCGTGTGAAACCAATATGGGAAGTTCTCATTGCTGCCGAGTACTTCATCACATGAGGGCCAAGTGACAAAACGGTTCCTTTTTCTCCTTCTCTGTGTGTCAGTGCAAAGTGGGGCAAGTGGTGACTAAACCCTTTTGTTTGGGAGTGGGAGCGATGTGCCTTCAAAATCCTCCTGTACTGGAGGCTGATACTTTGTCTGTGCCAAGAGGATGCAGTGTCTTCTGGGGAAGGATGGTGCTGGCTGCTCCTCCTGGGATACTGAAGTGCATCCGTGTGCCCTGTCCCATTTATAAGATAGGCTTGCCAACAAAAACTACAAGTGTCCCATTCTTCTCTCTACTGACACGGTCTTTTTCCCTGCCTTAGTCTCATTCCAAATGGAATGCAAATTCACTGATGATTTTGGCCTCCCAGAAAGTGCATCTCACAGGAAAGAAACGATTCAGCAAAATTATTGGACATAAGGAAGAAGTTCTTTACTGTAAGGGTGGTGAGGCACTGGAATGGGTTGCCAAGGGAAGTTGTGAATGCTCCATTGCTGGCGGTGTTCAAGGCCATGTTGGACGTAGCCTTGGGTGGCATGGTATAGCAAGAGGTGTCCCTGCCCATGTCAGGGGGTTGCAACTAGATGATCTTAAGGTCCTTTCCAACCCTAACTATTCTATGATTCTATTAATCTAAAAACAGAGGAAAAAACCTCACCTGCTGCCTTGCTGTCACGTTTGCTTTTCTCAGCTCCTGATGTATCAGTAGCCAGTTCTTCTTGCTGTGACAAGCTCAGACATAACACAGAAGCTGCCTTAGGAGACTCAAGGTAATTTTCTTTGGGTTTTCCCTAGTCAGAAGTTTTCTCAAAGTTAGAAGAAAGATTCTTGCTCATCTCACTGGGCTGCACATTTATCTCCTTGCCTATCAAGACACTGCCAAAACCTCTTGTATGAACTTGCCACCGGTTGGGCTGAAGATGTAGTTGAGGCATCTTCCCATTGATATATACATAATCTATACATTTCCTGCTTTGAAAACAGGAGTGGTGGGCCCTGGAGAAAATGATTCAACCCTAACTGTTCCAGCCACCTTTCCCTTGCAGTCCACTATCTCTGTGTCCAGTCTGGCTTCAAACACTGCAAGCAGTGGGGCTTCCATCACTTTTGATGGAGATTATTCCACTGTCAAATAAATCCCATTCTCTCCCAGGTTACACTGAAGTGGTATTTTCATTACTATCATATCAATGCATTTGCTTATGACCATCTGCTTGCTGTCCTTTAATACACTAAACCATTGCATTGTTTGTGTTTCCATCTTCGAGGCTTGTTTAAGCCCATAATCCTCTCCTGAAATTATCACTTGATTAAATTACAGAGTATGACTTTCTCCTTATTTTTTCTCTCTTCTCTCAATCAATTTTATTGTCCTTCAATGAGTTTCCCTCTAAGACTGTCAATCTCTCCCTGTCTTTCAGCATCCAAAGTACAACACGCTTTTTAAAGTACAATACAATGTTCTAGTTGTGCCAGAAAACTGTACAGGGATATAATTGCTTCCCCAGATCAAGCAGACATAAGTCCACAAGCTCTGCCTTTTGCCCTACCTGCTGTCTGTACTTTGTCACCTCTTTCTCTTACAGTATGAACTATTTGTCCCCGTCTAAGGCTTGTTCTGTAAATATCACACTGCTACAAAAAAGAGCAGACATCAGCTGTTGTATCAGGCTATAAAAGAGGCACATAACATGGGAGGCCGTGCTCTGCTCCAGAGTGTTAAAGCCTTGCTGAAGCACTGCAGCCAGTGTTGCATGCTCCATGCAGAGAAAGATGCAGGTTACGTGGTGGGGATAGTAGAGGAATGAGGACAATCTGAGGTCTATAAAACACAACATGTGAGGGAAGCCAGAATGATTTATGGCTGTTTGGGCTAAAGAAAAGAGTGGGTGTAGAGGGAGGATAAGGCAACTGTTTATTGGGAAAGGGGAACAAACCCAACATTTTCTGGATGTTATATCAGCTTTTCTCACACAAGAATCCACAGCATCCACACATACATACACAGAGCACCTACTTAAAAGGGAGGGAGCACTGTAAAAAAGTCAGTGACCTGAAATCATTTTCTGCCCTTAGCACCACAGAAAATACAGCTTATCAAGCTCATCCCCTGCCCCAGAGCAGTATTTGTATTGACATTCCCTACCAGATGACTGTTCTACCTGTTCTAAAAAAACCTCTGGCACTGGCAAATCTCTCAGTCTTCCTAGGCCATCACATAGACCTCACATAGATATTCTTTTGTCTAAAAACTTATCTTAGTGTTTAGCCTAAGTCTCTTTTAATGCAATTTCAGCTCAATACTTCTTTTTACACTCTCTGGGGAACAGAAGACCATTTGGTTCCCTTAATCCCAGTAGCATTTTCCTATATATTTGAAGACTTTCATTTTCCTATTGCTTCCCTCTAGACTCAATCTTTCTGTCTTTAGCCCAACCAATCACAGATCTCTCAGTCCACCCTGACAGGATGTGTTTCCTATTGCTTCTAGTCACTGCTGGACAAAGGCTCTTGGATAGATAGGCCCAGGTTAGAAGCCCATAAGTTCTTACATTGACATCATCTGTAATTATTACACCAGAAATGCTGAATGATCTGATGCATAAGTGTAAGAGTTGACACTGTTGGGTATATCTGAGTGAAAGCTTCAACTGTGATTTCTAAGCAGGGACTGCAAAAATCTGCTGCTAGGATAGAATCACAGAATCATAGAATAGTTAGGGTTGGAAAGGACCTTAAGATCATCTAGTTCCAACCCCCCTGACATGG
>JASSUY010035787.1:27396-46782 GCA_032466535.1 Forpus xanthops
TTATGTTGAGGACACCAGAACTACACACAATACTCCAAGTGAGGTCTCACAAGAGCAGAGTAGAGGGGCAGGATCACTTCCCTCATTCTACTGGTCACACTCCTTTTGATGCAACCCAGGATACGGTTGGCTTTCTGGGCTGTGAGAGCACACCTCTGGCTCATGTTCATTTTCTCATCAACCAACACCCCAAAGTCCTTCTCCACAGGGTTGCTCTGAATCTCATCTCTGCCCAGTCTGTAGCTGTGCCTGGGATTGCTCCAACCCAGGTGCAGGACCTTACATTGGGCATGGTTATACTTCATTAGGTTGGCATCAGCCCATCTCACAAGTATCAGGGTCTCTGTGGATGACATTCCTTCCCTCCAACCTATCAACTGAACCACACAGCTTGGTGTGTGGTTGAACAAGACCGGTCCCAACACTGACCCCTGAGGTACACCACTCATTACTGATCTCCAGCTGGACATTGAGCCGTTGACCACACACTTTGCTTGCGGCCATCCAGACAGTTCCTTATCCACTGAGTGGTCCACCTATCAAATTGATGTCTCTCCAATTTAGAGATAAAGATGTCATGTGGGAGAGTGTCCACAAAGTCCCACATGTAAAATGCGTTAAAATTCTGAGCCAGAACTCAGTTTGTCTTCAGTCATTGTTTCAGCTGTTACAGGCAGCAGTTTGTTAATCCATAGTAGTAAATTCAGGATCCTACAACAAGCACATACTTCTTGAGGCTGCCAGTGGGACATGTAGTTGTGACTTACTGTGAGCCATTTTGCACTGTGCATTGTTTCCTCCCTCAGCTGATAGTGTCATTAAAGACCTTTGTCACTTACTAGTGAGAGTCAGATGCGAATGAAGCTGTCAAGAAGACTTGGGCTGTTCCTCAAGTGTAACCAGGCAGAATACAGACAAAATATAACATACAGGGCAGTTTAATGTGCCCTTGAGCTATAAAAAGTGCCTAAAAGCACTATACAAAAATCTCCATCTCTCTTAAAATTAGATCCTCGCCTTTGAAAACTGACCTTTTTTAACACATTAGGTGAATGTTCTGTAAATCCTGATCCTTAAAAGAAAGTCATGAGGTTGTAAAAAGCAGGCAAGGAGTTGTCTTCATAGGAGGAACATCAGGTTGTGCTTTGCCTTCTTTGGGAAGGGGATTTTATATGCAGCTTTGTTATCTGAGATAGCCATTGCTATGCTTTTTGGCAGAAGCTGAGAGTCAAGCTGCCCCCTTCCTGTTTCCTCAGCTATCCTCTTTCAACTTAAAGCTGGCAAAGGAGGTGAGCTAAACTGCCACCACACAGCAGTTCCACATCAGCTGGGTCCATGCTGTGCAATAGTGCTGCAGATTGAGGCTTTTCTTTCACTGCCACTGATACAATCTTCATTATTTCATTTCTATTTGCTATACTTTTTATTTCATCTCCTATACTTTATATATACACACAAAGTTAGGTTACAGCACAGATTTATGATGTGCAATGCCAAGGCTTGCTTGTGTAGACTAAGCCATTTTGCTGTTAGTCTTGCATACAGCACCTCTGGGAACTGAAGGAGTACACGTGTGCTTCTCAGCTGATGTGCTTATGTGCTGCTCTGCAACGGACAGCTGTAACAACCTGCTTATTGTACCAGAAGATCAAGCATCTCTCAGGGTGATGGAGGCTTCCGGAGTAATTTTCTGTAGTGGCAAATGTCACAATATGACGGAGGACATCTGATTACCAATAGAGTTCCCCTGTTTGTGGTGTGACACTAGCTACTTTCAGGGTTTTGGTAAAGAATGCGTAAAATTCTCCAACATCACTGAGGTGTCTGACTGAAAAGGGCATCTACATGTGCCTGTTTGTCATGTGGTCCAAAACCTTGCTCTTCCTGAACCCTAAAGACAACACAGGTTCCTAAAATAGTTCTCAAGTTCACAAATCAGTGACTTGAAAAATCAAAGATACGTGTATCTAGATCAAGACCAGATTGAAATCTGGACATGTCAATAGATCTGTTCTCTTCATCTTCTCAGTATTTTTACTACCCTGAAGCAGGAAGACTAAATCATAGAATCACAGAATGGTTTGGGTGGAAGGGACTTTGAGATCATCCAGTTCCAACCCCCTGCCACAGTCAGGAACACCTTCCAGGTTGTTCCAAGCTCTGTCCAACCTCGCTTCAAACACTGCCAGGGATGTGGCAGCCACAGCTTCTCTGGGCACCCTGTGCCAACACCTCAGCACCCTCACAGAGAAGAACCTCTGCCTAAAAGCTCATCTCTTCCAATTTAAAGCCATTTCCCCTTGCCCTATCACTATAGGTCCTTGTAAAGAGCCATGCAGGCCAAGCATGTCGAAGTCCCTTCCCTCCAGCATGTTGACAACACAACACATCATGGCTTGTTGGCAAACTTGTCATGGGGTCAGCTGATCCTCCTGTCTATATTGTTGATAAAGACGATAAAGTGCACCAGCCCCAGTGCCAACCCTGAGGAAGAGTTTTGTCCATTTCTGACTATTTCTGCAGTAGACCTCAATGGATTTTAAAAATATGAATGAAACCTTCCAGGTTTCCTGTGACTTATGTACATTTCCAGGATGGAGACACTATGACACACTTTGCCCTATATCCCACAGCAAGTCAGTGGGTGGACTAATGTCTGTCAATGTTGCATACCACTTTTCCACCTCTACATCTACATAAAACCTTTAGACAATATTTTAGAACTGCTCTGGTTTTGTTCAGTTTCCTCAACACTAAATACAAACATTTTATCCAACTTTCTGTAGGGAAGACTCCATTTCCAAGGGAATTTCGCAGAGCTGCACATGTCCCTATCAAACTTGGATAGGTTTCTGAAGGCATCAAATCTAAGCTGCTCTAAACCAGACCTGGAGTCTTTTTTTTCCTGCTGCTTTTTCTTTTAAAGAGCAGGAAAATAGAGCCTGGGAAAAAAGATAAGCAGGAACATCTGATTCACAGCTTCTTCACACAATATACAGCTATTTGATTCTGTTCTTCTGCTTACTTGTAACCGGGCTGCTTTTGTAAGCACTTGCTTCTGTCCGACCAGCACTCATGTCCCACCAGGCAGAGAGTGAGTTTGGTCTTCTTGAACGATGAGGAATGGCAGCTACTAGTGACAGCAAAGAAGAAGCCTCCTTCAACTCAACAATCTGAGGCACCACCTCTTACCAGTATTTAGAAGTAATAGAAGCATGCGGAAAAGCCACAGAAATGGAGAAAAAGCCAACGGTGCCCTTACAAGCCAGGAAGCTGTCTCTGAAGAGAGAGGACCAGGGAGTTATATGGGGACAGCACTGAGTGAAACCGCTGTTGTCTTGGAAACTCAGAGGAAATTAGCATACAGAAGGATTTTATTTTTCAGAGGCAGTCGATGTGTGCATGCACACACACATACTATAGGTAGATATGTAGATAGATGATTGATAGATGATAGATAGATAGATAATCATGCTCCTATGCTTCTTTATTAATGACTTACTCATCCAAAGCCAGTCAATATAAGAATTAATTGTGTCTGATTTGATAAGTAAGGATAGGAATGAACCCCTATACCTTCTCTTCAGTAGAATGAGAACTGACCCTGTGCTAGCAATTCAGACAAACGGCTATTACATATAGGGATGACTTAGAGGAAACTTAACAGTTTATCTTCCTGATCCTTCCCAGTGAAGAAAAGGAAGGAGACCTATCTCAGATTATGAAGAAGGAGAGTTTCAGGGACAAACTTGCTGCTGCCCAAGGCCGGAGCTGGTGACAGTATGCATGTACCTGAGTGTGCACAGAGTGAGACACACCACTCAGCTTCTTTGGATAGAGGAGCTCAAGCTCAGATGCTTTCTGTCTTCATCTTACACAGCTGAAATGAAGCGCTATCAAGAAGCAGTGGAGAATTTGGTCCCTGAGCTCAGGTTTATGAGTCTCTTAACCAGCCAGAGACAGTCACTGGCAGTGAGAGAAGGAAGAGATATTGTCCAAGGGAGAACACTGCTATCAATTCTGGTTCTGTGGCTTATTGAACGGGGTAGAAAAACCATGCTGGACTCTCCTTTCTGAGGAAAAATGGGCCCCATTTTATCTTCCCTTGCCAGAATCTCAGGGAAATAGATTTGTCATTTCCCTCTTGTGCACTGGTTTGGGAAGGCAGCCAGCAGCACAGATCCAGGCTTTGGCATATGCATGCACTCTAGTATGGGCAATGAACTCCTTTCAGATAGATTTATTTCACTGCTTCCCACACCACCTCTCCTTGCCCACGGCAATGCATTATCACAGCACCCATAACCACTAGCTCCTTTGATCAGTACCCTGTCTTTACTAGCCCTGTTCCTAATGGCCTGGAATTCACTCTTTCATCTTTAATGTTCCCACCTTTCCCGGTATCAGGAAGGAGCCACACTGTGGTTTTAAGTCTGAATTAAGTCTTCTAGTTCCCTGCACTGCCCTCTGTGGGGCTCTGTATCTGCCTCGGTCTACACCATGCTGGTCTGCTACTACCTGGAGACTCCTGGTTTGCATCAATGCAGCTCCAGTGGTTGGCATGCCACTCAGCTGAGATCCCCGTATGGATCCGTAGGAATCCCCTGTTGTCTTCTTAGAGATACAGCAACTCTCAAACTGCAGTCTTTTCATGGCTAGCTCCTTGAAACAACTTCCAGCATTGCATTCTCCTTTGCTCTCCATGCTCCAAGATGAGTGTTGTTTTCCTGAGTGGGCTGGGTCTGGGAAAAGATGGACACATGCAGTGTGAGATCAGACAGTCTGTTATCAGACAGAAGTACACAGCCCACTTAGAGTCTAATCTACCCTTAGAAAATAACTTGGTGGAGATGATATGGTTGATAGCAAAGGGGCATACACTGGTGTCATGAGTGCTACAGTCCTCATGGCTAAGCCTCCGCTGGTGCCTCACACCTGAAATGGATGGAGCCTGCCCTGTTATTAAGTTAGAACAGCAGTCCCAAACCACTGGTGCTACCTTTCTGACAGCCTCCTTATCTTGGGAGAAATGCTCTGATGAAAGCCACATTAAAGCAGTCTGTCATCAAACAGAACTAACTTGCCACTGTAAGTCAAAGCCACTGATTTACCTGTGGTGGTTTACGAAGGAGAGCATCATCTGCCACAGGGATGACCTCAATAAGGAGTGTCTGTAATAACAGTTGGGGCATGGTTAAGTCCCCTTCAGGAAAGGATGCCTAAACACATGCTCTGTGCCTCACACGAGGGAAACCAAGGTGGTGTTGCCCTAAGGCATCCCATCAGTTAAGCAGCAGGGCTGGCTGTCCAAACTACTGTTTGTTTGCTCTGGCTGCTGACTTTTGAACACCTTAAGGAGCAGCCTTTCAATGCTCACTGCAGTGTTGAGCATGTGTAAATTAAGTCCAAATTTCATAGTTTACCTAACACTGCATGGGACAAAGCTTTACCTGTGTTTTACCACAGATAGGCAAAGCGCTCAGCTCTGTGCAAGACAGTTTGCACGTGTGAGAATGGTTCTTACATGACCTCCCTTCTGGGTGCACCAGGGGGAGGAGGGGCTCCAGCTTTGTCTAAACCAAGTCCCAGCTCTACTCATCTTCGCAGAGTGCTCATGAGGACTGCAGCTGGCCGGGGCTCCTGGAAACTCACTTTGCATCCCTGTTTGCACCTGATGATTAGAGCCTATGTTCCAGATGTGACCTTTGTGTAAGTGACAGAAGAAGGTCTCCTTTGTAAATCTAATGGCATCCGTTATCCAGCCTGTATATATCCAGAGTTCAGCGATGGATCTTTGCGCATTGAAAAACAAAGGCTTTCCTCCTATGGATGCTATCTTCTTTCTTTTTCTTTTTTTTTTTTTTGTACTTTTTTATCTCTGACTATTTTATATCAAAGGCTATTCATCATAAAATGAATCCTCACAGGAGATGGGGAAATGTCTTAGCATCCACAGTTTAGTAATGGGTTAGACAGCCTTTTCATGAGAGTTTTCCAATACGAATCCAGCCCACAGCAGCAGGGACTGCAATTTCCTATCGTGTGCTGACTGGCTGTCAGCCGATAGGAAATGAACTTAGTCCCAGTCCAGTTCCTACACAATCAGTGAGCGTCAGGAATATCACCAATGCTGGATCCTGTCTCCCTCTTTCATTGGCAAGCCTGGCAGAGAGGCTAGAAAGTGAACAATCTGCTCTCTCATGTCTGAGGATAAAATCACAGACATATTAGCATCAGGAGCTGTCAGAGAAGAGCTTATTCAAGTATTGCTGGTACTCAACCTGCTCTGTGTTGAGGCTTGTTGCTGTTAATGTGAAACTTGCAGCAGTCTCATATTTAACACAAACATAAAGAGATTCTCAGGAAGAAAGAGGAAAACTGCAGGTGGTGTCTTCATTGGAAAGGCTCTACATGAGCAGTCCGGGCAGAATTATAACAGGTGAATGTGCTTTCACCCAAAAGCTTGAATGTGTCCCAACTGCAACAGTTTGGCATTTGGAAGCTGTGCCAGGCAGAGGCAGAGCTGCTCAGATGTCCCAGCCAGGCCTGCTTGGGAATTTTTCAGCTGCATTGATTTTACCCACAAAACCGCCAGCTTGCCAAGATCCCAAACTCCCCAGCAGTTCTGACTGGAATTCAGTCAGGAAGGGTTGCTCCACATTAATAATTAATTCCTACCCGATGTGACTTTTCTGCATTGCCCTAAATGGAGGCCACTGGCCAAATGCCTTCTGGAGCTAGACACAGCTTCACATCAAAGAAACGCATACAAGGAGCTGCAGTGGAAAAGGAGAAAAGAGCCAGATGAGAGTGCTGACACTGTGCCACCCCACTGGCACAAAGACAGTTTGCTTCTCTCTTCACACTTGTTGCGATGTCCCTAAGAAACACAAGCGCATCTTTCATCTCCATTTTCTCACCACATCCCAGCCTATAGGAATGGGTACAGAAGACCCCTCCAAAGTTTCCTTCAGCATTGTTTAAACTTTTAGATTGGAAACTCTTCAAAACAAGGCTGAACAAAACTTGTCTCCGTGTAAGCACAGAGCAAGTATGCAAGTGTGCGTATGACTGTGCAGAAGCGCTTGTGTACTGCATGCTACTGAGATCCTATCTGAACACTATGAGCAGAGGATGCTTTCACCTGTGTTTTAGGCTTTGTACCTGCTCAGGGCTTTTTTTTTCCCCAAAAAGAATTTCTTTGACAACTGGAAATGACAGGAAGGTGATGGATGGATTCATTTGCTACCAGTTTGAGACTGCATTTATGTGGCATAATGCTTCAGAGCACTGGTAAACTGCATCAATCACTTCATCAATCCCTGCATCAATCCTATGGCTGAAGGAGCTGAGCCACTAAGGTCTTGTCCACAGCCATCAGGAGGTAGTGGCAGAACCAGAACCAGGATTCAGATTTCCTGGTACCTCTTTCCCTGTGCTAACTGCTCAAATGCTGCTTATTCACTGCACTTACAGCCTGCTTCACTGCCACTTTCACATCCTTGTTGATCTGAGCTCTCCCTTTAGCTATGCCTTTCAAGTCATAGAAGCTGTAATGAATATGTATCAACATTTCAAAGCCATAGATCCTGTGGTGGAGAAACAGAAAGGGGATGGGGGAGACAGACACACATACAATCTAATTCAGTTTTAAACTTCTGTAATCCATCCAAGCACATTATCAATAATTACTAGAAGAAAGCAGTAACTTGCATCAGGAAAAATCAGCGCTTTGGCAAAAAGCTGGCAGCGGGCCTTGCAGATATCTTGCACATGCAAACCCTTCCTTGAGCATGCAAATCAGCGGGGGGGAAGGAGACCTTGCTGCCTGTTCACAGTTCTACTGGCCTTGCCAGGGTTCCCTGCTGCTCTATCAGTGCCGTGCCTGCACCAGGCATGCTGTAGCCTCCCGCAGACAAACACAGTGGGTGTGTGCTAGATCTCATCCCTGGCAAGAGGGATAGGTTTTCAGAGGAGCTGTATGGAAGCTGGATTCATTGTTTTCCTAAGCCTCCCTTTAAAGATCAAGCCTGGATGCTCACTGGGTATCCTCTTGGAGTCTCACCACTGCCTTTGCTCTGCTGTGGTCATAACTGTCAAGGCAGGGCAATGGGCATCTCTGATAATCTCTGTTACACCATGGTTGAGATCATTCCTCTTGAAGCTGTGACTAGGAGATTAGTGGTGATCTGGGACATAGCAATGAAAAGACATCAAGAACTGCATCCAGTTTACAGTCCCCAGCAGCTACTCCTCATCTGCAGCCCAGAACCTCCACCACAGACAAAACCAAGGTAGGACACATGGCAAAGGGACAAGGATGTTCCCTTGAGGCTGCTTGTGTTGAAATGTGATTTTTTTTCCCATCTGAAGTCAATCCTGGCTGCTCAGTTTCTGGATGTGAAACCAATAGGGTTATGGCATTCAGATCCTTTCCCATCCATCCCATTTTCATGGGCTGCCAAAACCTGCTTTGGACGGATGGCCTTGGCAGGGCTGGGGATGAGGTGTGTGGATGCTGTGTCATTTTACAGACCTTTGTGTTATTCCTCCTCCTCCATTCCCCCACAGTGATGCACCCCTGACTCTGAGACAGGGAAAGCAGGGGGCTGTGACCTCTGCTGCTGCACACGCTGCCAGTTAGGCTGCTTTGCTTACTGCTTGTCCCTGTGCTTACCAGCATCATGGTAGCAGAGAGACTGGCACAATGGCTGAGCATCCCCGCTGTCATGTCAAACCTCAGGCAGAAACACAGCTGGGACCACAACATCCTAAACCCTATGGTTAGATGTTCTGGGGCTCGCCAGTCTGGGGCTTGAGCCTCCTCAATAGCTAAAGCTGACTAAAATCTCATTGCAGCACATACAGTCACAGCATTTGGGTCAGCCCCAGCACAGTCCTCTTGTGCTGGGCTACAAGCAAGGAATATTTGGCAGTTTCAGGTAATATAAGAGCAGCTGCTGGCTCTGTGGTGTGTGTCTCATGGAGCTGCCAAACACCTGTACTCTCCAGTTGGCATCTAGTTAATTAAAGGGTAAAATGCAAGAGATTAGCTTTCTACACAAAGGCCTGGATGCTTTAAGCCCTGCGGGTGCCTCAGCACTGTTAGCAGGTATGGAGAAGGTAGGGAGAAGTCCCCTCGGTTTGGAGGGCAAGGACTGACAGCTCATGGTCCACAAATGGACAAACAGCTTCCAATGGATGCTTGGAGAAATTGGGGTTCTTTTTCCTTCTAGACACTGCTCTTGAAGTCTTTATTTGAAGACAGACTTCTTAACCTTGGCACGATTTGATATCTTTATATGCATCTCACTGTCTTGACAGACACATTTTACTTAATCTCATATATCAAATGTTTGCAGTGGCCTTTGCTGTTTCCCATGTAATGTTGGATGCTTTGTGTCATAAACAGGCCTGTAACTCAGGAACCCATATGCTATGCAGACACTTTTTGTTGTAAGCTTTAAGGCATCAAAACAGGCACATTTCCTCATTGACAAATATCCTACGGAGAAAAGAATCACGGTGGTGTATCCTGGCTCTGTTAGGGTTTGGGGGATTTTCTACCCTTTAAATCAGGTCTAAATGAGTACTTGATGAACTCATGCCACATCCTGATGCTGGCTGAGGAGAGAGTCTAACCCCGTGATAGCACCTCTGTGCTGGGTTACATCACAGTAGGGACAAGCCTATTTCCTAGGACAGGGAACTAACTGAAAGTGCTTTGCAGATGTGTGGATCCTTGGACAATCTGGATGCACAGGGCAGGAAAATGGGGAAACCAAAGGTTTGTTATTCCAGCCCTCCCTAAAGTACTACAGTACAGGCAGTGAAAAGCTGTATCAAAATCACTTAGATTTAGCACTTTGCTATTACAGCACAGTCAGAAAGACAGGCCAAAGCTGTGCTTTGTAAGCCTAGTTAGTAATGATCTGCGCTATAGATTAGGCAGTAAATGAATCCTGGACTGGTATACAGTAATGCTGTCATTCCCGAGTCCATTCCACACAGTAGTATATGTAAAGTTGTAATACTGTCTGCATAATCAGTGGGTGTTGTTGCTATTTTTTTCCCTTAAGCATATGATGGACAAACAGCTTCTTCACTGTACATTCAAACCACTTTCATCATTTCTACCCATCCCACCAGGATAAATCATCTAGGAAAAGATGTGCAGGTGATGAAATTGCTCTCCATTTTTGTCTGCTGGGTTTTTTTGACTGACAAAGGACAGAAAATAGATGAGGTGTGTCTGGATAACATAAATAACTTGTGTCTCCAGAAGGAAACCCTAAAAGGCAGCTTGACTGGCTGGAGAGTAGGGTTAGGGGCAGTCTGTGAGATAAGATGTTGGTGTTCTTGCCTTCTGAAGGCTTTCTATCTAGCTTTGTGCTCTCTCAGCTATTTTTTGTGGGTTTCTTAAAAAACCAAAACCAAACTAAGATCCCTTTCCACAGGGATCAGAGTTTCCATGGAGAGCTGTAGCCCATGGCGCCTGTGGTAGGTTGTGGCATGGCTGTAATGACAGCCCTTGCCTGGTCCTGCCGGTCCTGAGACATTAGTGTCCACACAAATGTGCACATGGGGGAACACACACACTTTGTCTTTAATGGGGTTTTCACTCGGCGCATGCGGGAAGCCCCAGATAATAACCCTGGAAGCAGAAGTTGATGGATCATGGAGCTGGGATGGGATTAGGGTGGCACCAACAAAGCACTTGTGACGTCCCGGTTTCCACAGCTCTCCCCTTAAAGAAAATGACCTTTTAGGGCCAACAGCGCCAGTGGTTTTTGTGATGTGGAGGTTACTCACTGAACTAGAAAGCCACCCTCTCCAAACTGCCTGCTCTTTCTTTCTCTGGCCCTTCTGCATCCTGCTCTCCAAGGCTTCTGGCCAAAATCAGCCCAGAGCTGAAGGGTCAGCAGCTAAATCAAATTACAAGGCTTTTAGAGAGCCTGACTGCCTGGCTTCAAGGCAGGAATGGAGCAAATGAGGTGGAGATGAAGGAACAGGGACCTTACAGGGTGAGAGACAGGAGGGGAAGAGGAGGCTGAGGTGAGATCAGCAGGAAAGAGGCAGAGACCCAGGGGTGGATAGGGGCTGATGCAGGAGCAGGGCATAGGGGATGAGGCATCAGAAGGATGCTGCAGGAAGGGATCTGCTCCTTGCTCTTCTAAAACCTGGCTTGTCACATACATAAATCATCTGCCCAGGTACACTTGTGCCTGCCCTATCTCTGCCAGTGTTGGACGGGCCTTGGAGCAACCTGGACTAGTGAAAGGTGTCCCTGCCCATGGCAGGGGGTTGGAACTGGATGAGCTTTAATGTCCCTTCCAACATAAACCACTCTGTCATTCTAGGATCAAAAAGATCAAAGGGTTCAGAGGGAAGCAAGTCCAAGTTCAATATACAAGCCTATACATGCAAAAGTACCACGTCTGATTATGTGCTTACCTATGACTTTATGCACAAGGTGGGCTCTGCACCTTGTCCCCTGTGCTCCAGGCAGCCTCCCTTTTCCCAGCCCAAGCATGGAAACATGCTTGTGGGGCAGACCACAATTTTACCCAGCCTAAGCTGAATTTGAAACTTGTGGGACCAAGTGACTGAGCATAAATAACAAACCAGTGACCAAAACAGATAGACTGGGCTATGCTATACTGTTCTTTCCTCTGCATAGGATAGTCACAGCTGCACCATTTCAGAAAGTACACATATTATGTGCACAACACCTGTAATCCGCTGTTCTGCTGTGTTGGCTCCCTGCATGCAGACGTACCTGGTGTCTGGTATGGACTCTGACTAAAGCCAGTTTAAGGCTTATTTTGATGCACTCAGGGGGCATCATTTGCAGCACGCTGGTAGTATGTAAGTCTTGCAACGTAGGAAGGCACATGTGCTTGGCAGCTGGAACAGCAGGAATGTTAGGATTTGATCTGTTTCAGTTCAAGGCATTTTAGCCACTGACTTCAGACAGAGCAGGATTTGGATTCTAGAGCAGATTCAGTCTGGGTGTTTGCTGCTTCCCTACTGATCTCGAGCCAGTATTGTCTGTGCTGGTGCAGAAGCCTGGGTGTGTATGGGGGGGGGAATAATTAGCAGTGCTTATTAAAAGCAATGGTGATTATTCATTAGAGATGCTGTTGGCCACCCTGCTTCCACAGCATGAGCTCTGGAGTGGTGGGCAGGGGGATGGGAAGGAGAAGTAAATGGGAGCCTCCATCACTCTGGTGTTCCAGTGGCCGTCTCTTTTCCAGAAGACGGATGTTGCGCTCTAAGTACCTCTCCAGAGAGCTAATGGCCGACATGGCATTATTACCAGCCTGCAATGAGCTCCGTTTTTTTCCTTTATGATAGTAATTTGTTACACCGGTTTGCCACATGCCCGCTGCTTCCTTGTTAATCCAATAATCTATATGAGAAAAGCAATTTGACATTCCTCCTTCCCATCTGCCACCCATCACCCAATCTATATCTTAACTATCGGTGATTTATTAATGGTGTCTGCATTAAGTACATCTCCGCTTCATTGGCGCCCTCGATTCCCTCCCTCCTAGAGACACTCTCTCTGGATACATTTACAGAGCAGAGTCAGCATGGAGATGAAAACCAGCAATAAAAGCACCCAGGTCAAGGGATTTTGGATGCTTTGGTCAAATAATCCACATGCTCCCAGGTGAAGGAATCCAACAGCCCAAAGCCCACTCAGCTGAGACTGAAGTGCATGCTCAGCCCCCTTGCTCCTTGCAAAACATGGTGCACTAGACAATGAAGTTTATGCCTACACCTCCATTGTCAGCATCAGTTTGTATCAAGTGTGGGTCAGGGTTCAGTGGCTGTTAGAAGGGGCTTTTGAATGGGTTTATTCCAGTCGGGCAATGCTTAAAAAGAGTAAACCAACCAGATCCATAATGAAGTACAGTATCCAATATCCTGCATTCCTTAAAGTGTGGAAGGAGTGGGTTTGTTAGCCTTTCTGCCAGTGGCAGAAAGAACAGCTCAGCCTTTATGCAATCAGCCTATTTTCACAATGCTTGTATAAACACTGTACCTCCAGCACCTGCAGCAAAGTTGGTTTGAAATCAGTCAATGAGCTCAAAAGCTATTGGAGGTGAAGGGCATCTGAGAGGCTAACATCCACACACACAGACAGACGCACTCCTGTGTGCTTCCAAAGGCCTTGTTTCCTTAGAAACCAAGCTAAAAATCTACTGGCAATATTTCAGCTTGCTTGCCAGTATCAGCAAGGAGCTCAGGGACTACTTGAGTCCTGTGAAATGAAATTCACTTTTCTTTTCTAAGGAATTCTCTCCCTGAAATTAGGTTTGGGGAGCATTGATTCTCACCCAGCCTGGAGCTCTGCTCCACTTGCATGGGTTGCAGGACCGGCATTCCCGGTCAGTCACCTTTCATTCCCAAAATTCAGCCAGTGCCCTGGCATACGCTGGCTGGGCACTGCAAACAGGTTTCATTGCTTTAATTACACCCCATACAGCAATTGCATATGCATTTACAATACAGCTCAGCAGCTTGCTGTATTTCCATGTATGCAAACCCACTGCTAAATGACTTTTAATTTAACTCACGGGGGAAAGACAAAAAAGAACATTTGGGTTTACATCAAGGCTCGTCACACACAGCTTTCCTGCCATGCTACTGGAGATTTAAAGATACAGGATGCAGAAACCAGATCTTGAGGACTGTGCAATTTAACACGACCAGATTTGGTCACGTTAAACTCTCTGTCACACAGGTCGTTCCTGCTGCAGGTTGGATACAGCACATTTTGACAGCATGGGGTGTATACAACATGGCAGCTGATGCCTTTAGCTCATTTTAGCCAAGAGCTCTTTTTCAAATGGCCTTCATGTATTCAAAATAACCTAGCAGAACCTTCTCTGTAGTTACGGCTATTTTTAAGTTCCGGGGAAAAAGTAATTAAAGAACAGAATGCCATGAGGAGAGCCAGATTCACAGGGAACAGCGGCAATGTGGAAACCAGTTATAAGTAAAACTGGAAAGGATTTCACTGCTTTTTGAAGCCAAATGCAGAGAACGGGCAAACAGCATCCACCCGCTCTAGATGCGCAGGGGCAGAGGATGACTTGAGACAGGCGGGGAGAATGCACTGTCTCAGATGTCAAGTTGTCCTCTGAGATAGCTGCCACTACTTGGCCTGTTCCCACCCGGCTTTTTACTGGCACAGGAATCATAGAATGGTTTGGAAGGGACCTTGAAGCTCATCCAGTTCCAATCCCTGCCATGGACAGACACACCTTTCACTATCACTAGGGCAGGTTGCTCCAAGCCCCATCCAACCTGACCTTGAACACTGCCAGGGATGGGGCAGCCACAGCTTCTCTGGGCACCCTGTGCCAGGGCTTCACCACTCCCACAGGGAAGAACTTCTTCCTTATATGTAATCTAAATCTCCTCTCTTTCAGTTTAAAGACATTTCCCCTTATCTTATCACTACCTGCCCTTGGAAAAAAATCCCTCTGCAGTTTTCTTCTAAGCTCCCTTTAAGTCCTTTAGGCTAAGGATAACTGGAGAAAGTTCATATTCACCAGGGTCTGTAGTGACTGACTTGGAGGTCCCACAAAGCCATTCTCACCTCCATTGGGCAGTATTTAGCTGACTTGCCTCTTGTTGCTGGTGAGCTGTGGTTGAGATGCTGCTTTTCCCACTGCTTGGCTCCCCAGCCATTCCCACTGCCTCAGGATGCCAGTCTTAATACTGTTGAAGGCTCCCAAGGTGATTTTTGTTTTGCTGCTCGTGTTCCCTAAGGCTAAGATTTTCACTGGAGTTTTAGAACACCGGTTAACCCACATTTATCAAATGTCAGTGTCATTTGGACTAATAACTCTTTTAGGAATAACAAAAAATCTCAGGATAAACAGGCCATGAGGAACACAGGTATAGAGCAATCCTTAAGAACTGGGTGATTTGGTTTGGGTTTTTGCAACGTTTGATGTGTCAGTGCAGTGTCAAGGGGTCCTGATGAACTTTAAGGTTTTAGTGGAGCACTGTGCAATGACTGTACTGGATCTCAAAAATGCCATCACTGATTCAAATAACTTAGCATGCAATTCATTATGAGGCAAAACTGAATGGTTTTGGAATATGAACTATTCCTTGATAATCATGAAGTCAGCCATGGCCATGCAGTAACTATGACTTAGTCTGCTGGAGAGGCAAAACAGGGTTTGGTTTAGGCTTTGGTTTGATTTGTGTTTTTTTGTTTTGCTGTTTGTTTCATTGTTAAAGTAGTAAGAAGCTAAATTTCTAAACTGGATGATGAGGATGAAGAGCCCATGTTAACCCAGATGTCCAGTCATTCACTCACAATGCTGGAGACACAGGCTCTATGACTGCCTCTGCCTCATTGGCTTGAAATCGTATTTCTCCCCCAGATTTTCTGGGGCAAACCTCTTTTATTCCCTCCTGCTGGAGCTGTTCCACTTTCTATAATGTATTTCAATCCTTTTTGCATGGGGTTTAATAAAGAGCTTGGCTACATGCATTGCATGTGTAGTACGAAGCAGAGCAATGTGACGATTGACCTTAACTTACATAAGAAGCTCCTATAGAAGAGGAGGTAGATGTAAAATGGTGAAACCTGAATATTTCACAGTTCCATCAGCTGGAGAAAGCAGCCCCTCTGTGCTTTGTAGTTTTTATCAGTGCACTGCTGAATAAAGCAATGTCTGCCTCTAGTCTTTTATTCCCATCGTTTGTTTCTATTAAACTCACTGAAAATGGGAAGGGACAGTTTCCTTTTGAATTGAACGAGATGTTTTCTTTGAGCCAAAGTAAAGGAAAAAAAGGAGTTTGTTTGTTTGTTTGTTCATTGATTTGGCAAAGCAAGTTCCCCCAAGCATGTGAATTTTGGCTCGGAACAGAACTATTACAATGTTTTGTCTTCTTCTTTTTCATGTTCATCTGTTAAACACTAACAGTAATTCTCTATACAGGACTGCTGAAAATGAGAAGCAATGGCTCAGTGTACCAAATGACTGGACAAGTGAGGATGTGATTGCACGATGGGATGGGTTTGGCTATTCAGACCTGGGGGGTGTGCATGGCACAGTGATGCTACTTCATCTGAAGAGAGGAAGGCTGAGTTGTATGGAAGCAAATCCACTCTTCTCTCCCATCTCCTCCCCATAGACATTGCCACACTCCTTTCTGGAAACACAAACATTTTGATAATGGCATGACACTGCTTCTCCAGTTGATGACTTCTACATGAGAACAATAAACTGCCATCAAAAAAGCTCTACAGGAATAATCCTGGCAACCATTTCATAAAGGGTCCTATAGGCAAAGATGGGAAGCACACCACTGGTGTATGATCCTGAAAAACTGTAAGAACAATCTATATATTTGCTCTGGGCATCCCCTTAGGCTCCTGTGTCTTAATGGCACAATCTTAAATCAAGCTAATGCCAGAAGAAGAGCAGAGAACAGGGAATGCAGGCAGAAAACTGTGGCTGAAGCTGGACTCTGACTTTATGTATCCCCTCCAGATTATAGCTGTTTTCATGTCTGGTAATCATTACAAATTGTGGCTTTTGATAAGCCAGTGTTTTGGGACCTGAGTTTTCCCAAGATTTCTCTCTCACAGAATAGCTCTTTACCAACGATTCCAGAGGACTTATTAAAATCTTTATATCACTGTCTCTATCTGCAGCCTTACATTAGGAAAATATGAGAAGTCAGCATTTTGCATTGTAAGACCGTCTGGTGCTGAGCATTTCACGAGTTGCAGAGAGGCAAGGTGATGGATTATTTGCCCTTGCTACTGTGTATAGAGGAGCTCATTTGGCGGTATCATAGGAAGAAAGATTTCATTAATGGCTGCAGAACACACAAGTGGAAGCTGAGAATTGGGGTGGAGGAAAAGAATGGAAGGAAGGAGGTTAATACCATATTTGTAGCTTTGTAGACCTCAGCAATTACCTTTTGAGATACAAAGTGATTTCTCTCTAATAATCTGCTTGTGGTGTGTTTTTTCTCCCAAGGAATACTAAGAGTGTGTAACATTCTTACCATTAAATGTGAAATAACAGTGCTGGAAAGATAATGGTTTGACGATAGTCAAGCTGCCCCAGGCTGCCATTTGATTTGCATATTACTCTAGAAGGTGACTGCAACTTTGTGCAGTGGGAGATTGAGTGGCAGATGTGATTCTAATCAGAGAAGTTCGTATTTTCCTTTGTACTTTCTTAAATAAAATGAATAGAAAAATCTCAAAAATATATTTTTCCCTGTTTGTACGGAAAACATTTGTGTTTGATGAAAGTCTCTAAGGAAAAACACCCAAACCCAAACCCCTAGTAATTCATAATGCTGTAAAAGTGTTTCAGAGAAAACTGTAATAGTTTTTGACTAGCTTTAGTGATTATGTATTCTCTTATTAAAATCTCCATCTCTTTGCATTCCTGCTGCTTATTTGACAGCCTCTGTTTGTCTTTCCTCTACTCGCTCATCATTATTTCACAGTCTCTCTTTGTAGTCTATACTTCCCAGTTTTAATTGGAATATTCTTCTTTCCAATTCCTTCACATTTTCTGCATTGCAATTCTTAGGTGGAAGATGATCCTAATAATCTCTGAGTTGGAGCTGAATGCTGTACCCATGGTACAGGTGGGCTGTTCTGAGTTAGCCAAAATCTATTAGAAGAAAAAAAGGCAGACATAAGACACAGTTGAATACTTTTTATCTGATTTGTATAAGTGGAAAGGAGATGCAACAGCTTCAGCTAAAATAGAGTTCATATTTCTCTGCTCTCATAAAGACTAGAGCTTGCTATATGGGAGAATATATCTATTTTTAATTTATTTATAACCTTATAATGAGCACTTTGCATTACATTGCTTTTCTCGCCCAAAAATGTGGCAGGGAAACTTGAAAGATGATGGAATGAAGGAGGTGGAAAGGAACCTCTGGAGATCTCTAATACCACCTCCTGCTCCAAACAGGGCCGGTCAGACCAGGTTGCTCAGGTCATCACCCAGGTGACGTGTGAGTATCTCCATGGGTAGAGATCACATCACTTCTCTTTGTGCACCTGCAAGCAATCTGTTGGGACAAAGCAGAAGACACCTTGGTTTGTAAATGTGGTCTAAACAGGAGGACTGCAGCTGCATTGGGATATGCCTTGGTCTCTTATTTTGTTGCATTGCGCTCATGCCCTCTCCATCACTCAGCTTGATGCAAACCAGAAAAGCAGTTCAGAAATTCTTTGCAATGAGAGTGGTAAAACACAGGTTACCCAGAGAGGTGGTGGTCGCACCATCCCTGGACACATCCAAGGCGAGGCTGGATGTGGTTCTGGGCAACCTGATCTAGATGAAGATGTCCGTGCCCATAATAGGGGGGTTGGACTAGATGTCCCTTCCAACCAAACCATTCTATGATTCCATGATTTCAGTCTTTCACCACTGCATAAGCATCATTCAAGTTTAAATTAAATAGGTGCAGCAAAGGTGATCCTGTGCAGCAGTCTTCAGAAAGAAAGAAGAAATACTCTTGTTGAACCTGTCAGATGGATTATAATGAGCTATGAGACCTCACCCCCTGAGATGCTAAAAGGTGACATAAGGCAAGGAAGAAATAACAAGGGAAAAAGCTTTGGTTGTTCTGCTTTTTGTGGGCTGGCCAGAACAGCAACACCCAGGAAGGGTGGACGGCTGAGATGCTTCTGGCTTCGACCATCGCCCTCTCACCTTTGCAAGTGCAAGCCCTTGCGCTGTTTTCCATTTGGGTCACCCCTTATATCATGCACTGAGACAGAGCTCTGTAGCATCCACAGCGGATGGATGTGCTGCTGCCCAAAAAGCAGTGTGCTTTACTGTCCCAGCAAAGCCAGAGGTCTCATTGTGCAGATCCAGTACTTGTGGACACCTCAGAATATTCATCAAGCCATGGGCTCTCCATCTGGGGAAGCCTTCAGTATCAGGGCCCAGCTTTACCATATGGACATCTGTGACTTCTACTTTGCATCCAACAGAAATAACCTCAGCATACTATGGAAAAAAATGGCCTTGTCAAAGTTGAGTAATGGAGGAGAGATTTAACAGTCTGTCCACCCTCTTCTCTACAGGTACAACTTTAAATCAGGAGTAATAACCAAGTCATATATGTTGAAAACGATGAGGTCTAGAAGTACATGAAACATGGGAAATAAAACCTGAAATGGAGTAAAATTTGACTAGTTTCAGCTGCCAGTACAGGCTTAAAACTCAGGTAGGGCTCATTAGGAAGTTCATCTGACCTTTCTGACTGAACCTGATTTAATGTTTGATCCATACAGAACACATTTTTCTTCTTTCTTTTTGTCTACATGGAATCTAACTGATTATGACTGGAAGCTCCTAAGTT
>JASSUY010035788.1:0-38201 GCA_032466535.1 Forpus xanthops
ATGGAGGCGCCGGCGCTGCGGGGCTTCCCCGAGGAGCAGTTTCGTGCCGCCTGCCGGGAGCTGGACCAGCCGACACCGGCGGCGGGGGGGCCCTGGCAGCTCCTGGTGGAGAGCATGGGCGTGAGGATCTACCGGCGGCACGACGAGGTGGGCGGCAGTGCGTGGGGCCTGCCCGGCGCTGAGAGCCCGGGGGAGCGCCCGCTTAGCGCAGCGGAGCTCGGGGCAGAGGAGCGGGTAAAGCCGCCGGGCCCCGCAGAGGGCGGCTGAGGCCCGTTCCCCGTCCGGGTGCCCCCGGCCTCGGCTCGGTTTCTCGAGGATCCCGGAAAGCAGCTTCCAGGGTAATGCTATTAAATGCTGATGAGGAAGCGGCTCCGCTGCTGTAAACGCCTCCCTGACAGGCGGTGCGTTGGGAAGCCCGCACCCGGTGAGCCGCAGAGAGCTCGTTAACAGCCGGTGCCTAGGGCGTTCCTGTTGGAAAGGTGCTCCCGGCCTAACGGGGTTATCCCTCTGAGAGTCCACTCCAGCAGTGGCGGTCTGGGAAACTGAAGGCAGCTATTGTATTTCCTATTGGCTTTCCATCTCCCTGCTGTGCTCCAACCCACTGATTGAAAACCTGAAATGTGCCACGCTTGGTTTAACTTCGTTATTGTAAATTGCTGGTTTTATTGAATGTGTGGTTTACCTCCTGTAAGGTGAACTGTTCACTTCTCAAATCACAATCTGCTATTTCGTACTGTTATCAAAGCCCTCCCTTTTTTTAGTAGAACATATTTAATGATGTATGCCATGATTTGTCTAGCAGCGGCACAAATAGATTGGGAGAGAAGAACACCATAATTTCTTTATCTGCATTGAGCGACAATATAAGAACTTGAAGGCTACAGATGTAAGAATGTCTGAACTGACAGTAGGAGCCTACGTTTGAATGTAAGGTAGAGTCCCATACGTTAAGTCAGCACAATACACGGTGCAACACTTGCACTCTCTAGGGACTTCTGAATGTGACAATAAATGACATTGCTACAGCTCTATTTTAACCTCTGATGGAGGGTTTACCTAAAACAAAAGTGGTTTGGAGACCTATATTGTTTGTGTATCTTTTGATAATCCTCAATTAAAAAGTATCCCAGGCACTTCCAGCTGCTTTTGGGTGGAATGTGAAAGCTTTAGAAACAAGCAATGTAATGTAATAGCTTGTCCTAAAAGTGTGGAACTGTAGCCTGCCCTCACTGAGGTACAAAGCAGACTCTTCTGTGTCTTTGAGGCAGGCTTTGATGGTTTAAATGAGAAAACAGCTGCATGGCTTTCTTCTGTCAAACAGATTGAGAGGAAGCCAAAGGATGCAAAGGATGGGTGAGTATGCTGATGAACAGCAAGCTTTGCATGTCAACTGCAGAATGGAAGGTTTTGGTGAGCTTGGTTTGTTGCCTCTCAAGATGCAGCCATAATCAAAGTCCAGGAAAAGAATAGCAAGAATATTTCTGAAGCCCCAAGTTTTGTGCTGTGGCATATGCTGTTTGGGCTTGGCTCAGTTTCAGGTGTGATATTTTAAAAATGAATTTTTCCTTGTGAAAGTAAATGTGGATGACTTTAACAGAGATTGTAAGTGTGTGGGGCTGCACAGATGCTGACCAATTCAGGCTGGAAGCTTGTGATTGATGCTTCTGTGAAGCCACAGTGAAGATGAATAGCTGAAGAATTATTATCTCCTGGTGCATCAGTTCTTTGTCTTCTGAGGTGGATTTGTGAAGGGGAGGGAAGAAGAAAAATCATTCACTGACAGAATGTCGTATAATTCCTTCTTTCCCTTGAGAATGCTTGGATTTGACTCCTACACTGCATATTCAAAATATTCTTTGTTTTAATTTAGTCCTGAGCTGGTACTAACAATAGTACAAACATTCTATAGGCACAGATGGAGTTTCCATATGTTGAGAGTAACATTAAAAGTGTTAACATAGGAGATATCCTGCACCCCACCCTTTCAGTGCAGATAGCTTTCAGAAGGAAAGTAGCTGACAAATATTGAAGGCAGCTATAATTGTATTATAGCATTGTATATAATTGTATGTATTGCATTGTATATAAGCATGACCATTGTAAAGCATTCTTACATCACAGCTTGAAGGATAAGCAGACCTGCTTTTCTGGAAAGTTTATTCCAGATGGTGCAGTAGTTGGTAACCTCCTGGGAGGTTACCTGAGATTCCTAAGCATGTTAATAGAGGGTCTGGAGGCTTTGCCACAGGAATTTAATGCTTCTGGTAAGCTTTGGTGTGGGCAGGAGTTATTGTACACTGACCGCTGGAGGTGAAAAGTGGCAATGTGTATGAAGAAACATGCTCACTTTGGAATGACTTACGAAGTAAAAGGGTACTGGTGTAAGGGAAGGAGCAATCATTGTGCAGGGCAGGTAAGCCTGTCTGGATTTACACTTTCATGTGTAGATCAAAAAGTCAAGAGGTTAAAAACTGCATCTTGCATTGTTTTTTGAGCACTTCTTTCACAGCTCTTGGGCAAATTTGTACTATGTGCCCCACCTAACTTCCTTCAGCTGTTCTCCCTGCTGCAGTGCTTCCCTTTCCTGTGTGACTTTTCCTCTCCCCATTCTGTTTCCACAGCAATCAGGACTTTATGAGTATAAAATCTTTGGTGGTCTTGCTGACTGCTCCCCAAAGCTGTGTGTGGATGTCTATATGGACATAGATTTCAGAAAGCAGTGGGATCAGTATGTTAAAGGTAAGCTCCTCTAGGCCATTTAAACCTGAGCTTTATGTCTACGTTGTCTCTTCCCACCAGAAGTTTCTTCAGAGGTATTTAAAGTTGCTGCATCCAAAGACTTTGAGCCAGACTTCAGTATCTTTTGGGGTAAGGTTGCACTCTGCAAATGCACAGGTAAGCACTGACATTCATCACCATACACCTTTTTTTCTGGAATGGATTCTTTCAATGTTGATTAAAGCATATGATCGGCATCACTTTTTATGCTGGAGCACCCTGTATGTTCTAGTTGTTGTAATTACTGAGTTAAATTTTAGTAGATGTTCTGGGGAGCAATGGAGGTGGTACCACTGGTGCATCTTTGTGTATTGCAGTGGAGCAGTGCAATCACAGAATCATAGAACACCAGACCGGATCAAGGAACATCTGGTCCAGACCTTCTTGGCAAAAGCAGAGACAAGACAAAGATAGCCCAGCACTCTGCCCACCTGAATCTTAAAAGGTGTTGGGGAATCCACAACTTCCCAGGGGAATTAGCTCAATGGCTGATTTGTTCTCATTGTGAAAAATATTCCTCTGGCTTGCACCAGTTTGATGCATGATGGAATGTCTTTTCCTGGAAAGCACTGGTTGTTCTTGGCACTTTTTACAATTAGAAGTGGATGTGCTGAGAGAACAGTTGGTGACTTTGTGCTTTTACAGAGAAAGGAATAACTAATTTAGTTGTGTTTATTTAATGTTGTCTGTGAAAAAGAGAGTTGAGCCTGGGTGTCCATATGGTGTTAAAACATCTTAAGTCAGCAGTGACAGGGCAAGGATTCAGCTGATGTAGGCATCCAATAATCCATTTATTTTAAAGATGGGAAGCCTTTCCCTGTTAAGCCTGTGCTTAGTTCAGGCCAATGAAAATGAAATATGGTCAGAATGTTTTGCTGAACTAAGAAAAACCAAAGAACTGTTAAATGTTGTGCTTGTCAAGTCTAGGACAGCTCTGTGGGGAATGACTACTGGTGGTGCCTTTTGGCTGTATAGGTACAGAACCACATATTTGACTCATGTCAGTACTTGGTCAAACTTAAGAAGCAGTGTCTTCATTAGTGTTATTTGTCAAAATAGGCAATGAATTTCTTATAGCAAAGGTCACTTTGCCATTAATGAAACAACATCCGGAGTGGATTCAACATTATCATGCTATGATACTGATGTAAAAATACTGCTATCTTGAGTTACTTAAGTAGTCATCAAGTGCATTTAGGAGAACTGAATCCTTCTTAAACACTGCTTTTTTTCCCTATGACTTCTTAAAGAAAGGAAAAGAAGCAGTTCTGGTAAGCTATACCCTGAACCTGAAAACTAGGTAGTCTTGTAGAGCTGGCATTTACATCCTTGGTATGTTCATCTGTGGATTTGTACTTGTGCTGATACTTCAAGTCCAGTGTCTCAAGTGTCTCACAGAAGTTAACTCTTGGAAGGTTACAAACAGAATGTTTTCCTTTTAGCTTAACAATTGACACAAACCCACCTTCAGAACTGTACATGGGATGAAACAGTGCCAGCAACTGTTTTCACTGTAAATGACACAAGCTCAGGTTTTCTCTTTTCATATTTAGGGAGAAAAAGCCAGACCACTTTGATTCAGAACCTTCTTGCTCTTTGTTTTACAGTTTATATTCCTTGTTGCTCTTACAGCTATGAATAATGGCAGTGCAAAAAAGAGTTCTCTGCTGAACTGCTGTCTGGTATTGAAATAAAAATGTGACCAGAGTAGATGTAGCTGCCTTTTTAGCTGAAAAGGTAATTGCTTCTGCACACAGCATAAGAGTAACTAATCTCTGTCCTCTAGTTCTGTTCAGCAAAACTCTTTCTGAAGGCCTGTCTAGAAGCAGATATAGAAAGGGTTCCTACAAGTACTTCAGATTTTTGTGCTTTGATCTGTTCTTGCCAGAGATTTGCCTGAGGCCTCAGAAACTTTGGTACCAGACTGTTACTGTTGCTTTGCTGTTAGTAGCCTGGCTATTTCCAAAGCAGGCGCCTGCCTGTCCCAAAGATGTGGACATTCTGAGGCCACATTCTGAGTGCAGAAGCTGCCAATTCAGCAGGAAAGTTGTGACTAAACTGTGGAATAGTGATTGAGGTACCATCTGCTTCTGTGGCATGATCCAGAATGGCTGGAACAGAGCTATGTTGAAATTTGCTGCTCATGATTGCAAGAGTCCTGATTGAGCTCATGGTAAAATAGTTTAATAGTAATAACTGACTGGTAAAGCAGCAAATGCAGCTCTGCCTATTATGGATAAAACAGCCTTGTGATTGATTATAGGAATGCTAAGTGAAATCTGGTTATTGTTGAAAATAGGCTGTATTCTGCTTTGGCCAGAAGCTGCCCAGTAGTGTTGACTGACTAAAGTGATACAGATGAGGCACGACTTACCTATTGTGTGTTTTTAACATGATTGCAAAGATACAAAGGTAGGTGTGTTGGTGGCTAACAGTTGCATTGAGGTCTTTAAAATACTGTCTTTATCCCCTGAAGGAAGGAAAGCTCTGCAGTTAGGAATGAAAGCACAGCTAATATACCAATGCTCCACTGACCTCTGGTGGATAGCATAATGCTCCAACCTGGAGAAGAATAGCTGGTTTTGTGGATGACAGCTGACTTGCAGGGCACACTAGCAGGAGCCTGGTTTGGAGTATCTTACGTAGGGGAAGACTCTCCCATCAGTGACACTCTTGCTTCCTTAGCAACTAGAATATCAGTCTGTTCAGTCTTATTTTCAACAGAACCCCGCTGAAAATGATGCACAGGTGCCTTAGATCTGCAGGATACACAGTACCTCAGGCAGAAATCTGCTCTTTAGAGGACGAAAGCTCACTCTGTTTATGTGAACCACCTCCCTGGATCACACCCATGATAATGCATCCATGTAATGGCCAGTCCCTAACAAACAGGAATTCACCAGGCTCAGCCTCGTGGCTTATCAGGTCCGTTCGCCTGATAATGGCAGTTACAGCCTCAAGGGAATAAGCTATACAGTAATCAACTTTTCAGACTCCATTATGTAGTTTGGTTTTAACTGTTTTCTTCTCCTTTTTGCCACACTACTGTCTGGTTGAGTCACTGCCATGATTTAGGGGCTATTCTTAGATTTTCTTTCTCTTTTCCTATGCAGTTGCCTCCTGACTGAGTTTCCAGGCAGACTGAAAGTGTGATGAAGGCTTGTAAACTGCTCAAGCTTCTTGTTCACTGTTGCCTGTATATACTGCTGTGAAATTCCTAATTGCTTTTTCAAACTTCATTAATCCCTCATGTAAGACCTCTTCTTACATGACAAGCAATGCTTGTCCTAGTTCCGTGTTAACTCAGAATCATTTACAAGGTTAGTGACATGCTTGTGAAAAAGCATACTGAACTTGTGGCTCAGATTTATGCAGAATATGGGTATATGAGGGAGAAGCTTTGAGAAGGAAAGGCTGTGGGTGAGCTGACTGTCTGAAAGGAATTTTACTTTGCCTCCCCCCTAAATTGTTCTGGTTTTGTGGTTTGTTTGGGTCTTTTAATCAACTAATTCAATAGCAGCAGAAAAGCAGGCCACTTATTTTTGTGTATTTGGTTCCTGCATGACCCTGGTACAGAACTCTCTTTAATGCCTCCTACTGCTGCAACTTTACATACATACCAATTTTGATATAAGGGTGCCATGTAAAATGTGTTCATGTCAGAAATCTGAGCAGGTCTAGATCCTGTTGCAGTAGACAGTAAAAATACCTAATCATCTTCCTTGTTCAACTGCAGAACTGTATGAGAAAACTTACGATGGTGAAAGCGTAATCTACTGGGAAGTGAAGTACCCTTTCCCCCTCTCAAACAGAGATGTATCCTTTCAGGCTTTTTGTCCTCTTGCACTCTTTGTCACTTGGTCATCCAGGGATCCTAACAGTGTACCGATTCTACTGCTCTGCTGCACAGCATCTAAGGTCTTGCAGTCATCGTGTGACATGAATATGTATAACATGAAGGAGAGTGGGGTGCCTCTTCCCACACACAACCAAAGCTCACATAACTGGATTGAATCCTGTAGAAGCATAAGAAATAACTTGAAGAGGGTTGGTATGTTTGATGGAACTTACTTGTCAATTCATCATTTATCAAACTGACACTGTTTTGACATGCCTCCTCAACTTGAACACAGTATGTCTATATCCGTGAATGTCGAGAGATGGATGTTGCTGGGCGGAAGGTCTGGGTTGTGTTAGCTCGGAGTGTGTCTGTTCCTGAGTGTCCTGAGAAGCCCGGTATCATCAGAGTTAAAAACTACAAACAAAGCCTGGCAATTGAAAGTGATGGCAAGACTGGATCTAAAGGTAAGAGGTCAAGAAAGTGTGATCACAAGTCATGTCACCAAAGAGTTGTCTGTATTAGCAAGATGCACAAAGAGGAAGACTGGAAATTTTAACCTAAACCCGGGTACTATAAAGTGAATGTACTGAGCACTGGGAGTACTGTAAAATAAATGAAGCTTTCAGAAATGCCCAGTGCAGTATGCTGCTGTTAAGAATCTTTTATTTAACGGGCTGGATAGTTAAGAATGAACTTCTGGCCACTTCATTCTGGCCCCCCATTTCTCTTCCAGTTCAGTTGAATAGAGTCTGATGCCAGCTGCAGTCTCGTGAACTCAGCAATGATGTAAGTGTCAGGTTTGACAGATGTATAGATTAAAGGGTTTGCCTAGAGCTTGGTTCCTGCCTGAGATCAATCCTTTAAACGCAATCTTATTTTAAAAGACATGCTGCCTAAAATAGTTTGCAGTAGTCTAAGTTAATATTATGGCACTGTCAAGCTTCCCAGAGGTTACCTGGGAATGGCTGTGCTTATTTCACATTCCACTTCAGCATAAGTTGACTATTTTGTGAAGAAATGAGAGCAGAACTGTTGTACTTGGTGCTTCAGTCATGCACACCGACATGTTCTGTCACGGGCTATGAGAAACAGGCTATGGCTGGGTAACGTCCTGGTAACTTCTTTCTCCTCTCCAGTGTATATGTACTATTTTGATAATCCTGGTGGCATGATTCCATCATGGCTGGTCAACTGGGCTGCCAAGGTAAGTAAAGGCTGACAGCACAATTGACTTTGGCTGATCTGTTTCAAACGGTGCGTTCACTGCATCATACCTTCTTCTGCATGGTGGGTAGAATTATTTTCTTTCTGAAATGAATGTATTGACAGTGTAACAGAGTTCCATTTTAGGGAATCGCTATTGTCTGCTCTCACTGCAGCTGCCTTCATTTTTGGTTCTGTTTCTAAAATTCCTATCAAATTCCCTTGGTTAGTCAACCAGGCAGTTACATTTCTGCAACAAAACCAAGAAACCCATCTTCCAAAGCATGCATGAATAACCTTAACCCAAGGAAATTTCAATAATGCAGTCTGTTCATGAAGTATGAAGGGAATGGTCTGCTGCCTTGTACCACATCTTAGAATTGTCTTGAATTAGTTAAAGGCTTTTATTTATAGAGTGGCAATACTTATTCTGCTTATAGTTTTTCTTGATTCCATTATGCAAGAATAACTTTTCCACTTTTCTCTTTACAGAGTGGTGTGCCTGCTTTCTTGAAGGATATGCAGAGAGCTTGCCATAATTATTCTAAGAGCACGTAGGGTGAAGTTGATCTCAATTGCTTAATTCCTAGAGCTCTGCACTTTCGGGAGTGGCTATGATATATTACACTGGATAAAATCTACCTCTAATATTTTGAAAGAATTTTATTATAGTTGGTTTATGCCTTGAATTTTATTAGCAATTTGTTTCTATCTCCATCTGAAGAGCTAGCCACTAACAAGGTAATGGCAGCATCAGCTGCATCCTTTGGAAAGAACATAAGCTGAGACATGTCCTTCATACTTTGCTTCTGCTGATTGTCACATGCCAGCCAGAAGAGTTCTGTTGTCTCAAATATTGCATCCTTGGACAGGAGACAATGATCTTGCAAGGAGAAACATCTGAAGTTGGACTGAAAATTCTCTGCATGTCTTATGCCTGGATCTGTCTTTGTGGCCTTGCTGAGTTGTTGCCTACTGAAAATGGATAAGGAAATTGGCATTGCTTAGGAGGAAACAGTTTTGCTACTCAAGTTTTAAGTTCTTAAACTGTGTGCTATAAACCTATAAAATGCTTAGGACATGCGAGTAAATTACTAGAAGTCTACATCAGGAACTGGAACTCTGCATTATGATGCTTCTTTATAGTGGCTTTAAGTCCAGAGCTAAAATGACTTGTGCCTAAAGCCTTGCATTCACATCTAAATACCCCTGTATGCAAAGTAAAAACCATTAGCTGTGTCTAGCTAGGAAAAAGGAGGAGTTGGCTTCCATATCTAATTTAATGGGAACAAATTTTATCTTCAGTCAGTACCTTATCTGGAAAGCAGCTTGAGTACCAATTTGAGACTGGAAGTAATTTTAAACTGGATGCCTGTAATTGATTGTGGCTAAACCTGATGTGAAATTTGGCCTTGCTTGCATTTTGAGATTTCATGCTGCTGTGAAGAATGGAACTGTGATTTTGGATGGTGATCCACTGAAAGCACAACAGAGCAGGAAATTACATTTCCAGCACCTTTGCAGGGGGCAGAGGGGTGGTGGAGTGCATAAAAGATGAGAGGGCCTCAATCTCAGGGTTTTTACATGTTCTGCGTTGTTACTGAGTCTAATCCTTCTACTGGACAAATCTTGTAGTGGGGTAGCTCTGTCCTGTTAAAAAACTGCTTGGAGTGATTGCCTTTATCCTTTGTGTACATACTCATTTCTAATAAATCATTATTCCATCCATGTAGTGTTCTTGTTCCTTCTCTCATGTTCAAGCGTGGCCACGCTGGGCAGGTCACAAATGACAACCTGAGATTGTGGACTGCTTTTTAGTGGCTTTGGAAAGAATAACTAAGTAGGATTCTGTGTATTCCGAAGAGCTTGCTGCCAGCAGTTTAGGCATTTTTCAAGTGGTTTTTGCCTCAGAGTCCATTTCAGAATTCAGTATTACAGTGTTAGACAATTTTCAATCCATTTTAAATTCAGCTGTCACATTTTTTTTTTCCCTAGCAGATAAAGAATAGACATGGAGAGAGGATGGTTCTAAAGCATAATTCTTTCTCCATAGTTTTTGCGCATGTGTGCTTGTTGGAGGTGGAGCCAAATTCTTACATATGTGTACTGAGAATTAATTATCTCCATCCTACCAAGAATATGATGGTGTTTCACCTGAGTACATAAGTTCTCCAATTTTTATTTGCAGTGTTGGAACAGAAGATACCTTCAGAAAGCATTTTAGCAGTGTGGTAGGTCTGTAAGAATTTAAATGCCATATGCAATCAAAAGAATACCACAGCTGCTTTTGAAGAAGACAATGTGGATACAAGTTAATGTTCTGAAGCCCAGCAGCAATGGTGGGACTGGGAGATTGTTCAGAACGCAGATAGAAAAGCAAAACAAACTGTTCTAGACTTGATGTAACAGCAGTTACAAGGGGACTAGCTGAGGATGGATCTTCCTGGAACAATGATGCCAGTTAAGTGATTTCCAATTCCTTTTGAACAAAACTGACCTCTGTGCTGCAATACAAACCCTAACTGTGAGCCTACCTTAACACACAGAGTTTCAACGTTTACGAGAATTGTGTACCTAGCAAGCTGAGTATGTGCGCAGAAGTGAATCATGTACAGATGGGGTTTTTTTTTATCCTTTTTCTCCAACCAATGCATAATTTTGTTTATAAATAAAATGCAAGCAGGAGAGAAAGCATTTTATATTCATAAATACGCAATCACATCTTTGTCATTACAGTTGTTTGTCATCAAGGCAGACTGTACGTTTTTCTCCAGTGGGCTGAAAGAATTAAGACTGAGCATTTAAGAGAGTGAATGGTCCATTGTCAATCTTGCTGAAAACCTGATTTCCTACAGACCCCACACAGAGAGTATAGAATATACAGCCTCTGCTCATGTATCCTTATTAAACTGTTGCATAGGCAGTTTTTTGTGCTGTACACAACTTCCCAAATCAAAACACATTTGAGTGAACAGTACCTCCATAAAGGGGTGATATTATAACATAGTGAATATAAACCATTCTTCCACATTGTGTTCTAGCCATTCAAATCCATTCTTTCCATGCGATCTTGCTGTAAAACTTGTATTTGAGTTGGAAGGTAAAGCAAAGGAAAGATTCTGAGTAACCCAAAGTCAACATAGTGAATGATGTCAGAATGCAATCACTGCACTGTTACCTCTCAGAAGATGATGTGTAAAGGGAAACACAATTTGTCTTTGCTCAGGAAACATCTGGTTGGTACTTTATTTCTCAAGCAGGTTGTTGGCTGGTTTTATTATTTAGTGGAACAGAAATGTGGGAAGATAGAGGGATAGGCTTCTGGAGTGAATGCACACTAGTAGATATATCTTCTCACCAGCATGTGTTTCCATCCTGTTAATTCTCTATGTATAAGGAATGTTTTTAAATGGGATCTAATGATATTTAGATTTCACTTAGCTGAGAGTAATCTCTTGCTGAGCATGGATTTGCCTTCCCTAAGCAGGAAGATATTTCATAACCAAATTTGGTGCCCCATTGTAGTCTTCTGATCAGAGGAAACTACTAGACTTTCGGACAGAACACTGGTTTTCATTCATCTCTTAAAGATTAAAAGACACTGAAAACTTTCATGCAAAACCGGAAAGGAAGGCTTCCAATAACATGTAAGTTGTTAGAAGTCTGGATGGACTGTATGGAAGATAAATGCTTTTCGGGGAGCAGTAGCAAGAATAAATCTCTATAGCATGATGAGTATTGCTGGAAGACTCATACCACTCTGTCTTGCAACTGCAGATTTAGGAGGAATCCTGACCAACAAGGTAAATTGAACTGGTGTTTAAGCATCCAACTAATTCTCTGCAGCTTCCAATTAACGTATGACTTAGCATAACAAATGATCACATAAAGAGAATGTCACCTTTCTCAGTTCAGCATTCCCTTTTCTTTGAGAACTTGACCATAAACAAGTAATTCTCATCTGGAATCTGGATTACAAAAGTAGCCTGGGGTCCTGCTGTGAGACGGGAACATTTTAAATAGGAACAACTCTCCACTGGAAACCTTCATTTCAAAAGTAAGAACAACTGCATCCTGTGAATAAGTGCTTCAGTGGAACCTGCCATCGTAAGCAATTACTTTGAAGGGCCTTGAATATAAATATTAATTTCAGCCTTGTGAAAAATTTCCTGCACCCCAGCTGTGTAAGCAGTTAAACTGAAAGCTGTGCCTGCGGTTGAAGCACAAGTACCTGTAACATTAAGAATTGAGTTTGCCTTTGTCCTCACTGGATTTCATGCAGATTTTTAGATTTTTCCAAGGCCTATTTTATTGCTGGAAGCAGAAGAGGGTCTATTATGGGCTTTGTGACACTGGAAGTGTCAGGTTTTGCCCCAAGCTTAATTCTCTTACTATTCCTAATCTACGTAAGAAATTCCTGAGAATGAATCATTTTAATAGTCTGTGGTGTTCCTGAAATGACCAGTTTGGGATTGTAGCACTTTGTCATCCATAATACATAAGGCCAAGGATTACGTCTGTGCTGTATGTGCTTTCAGTAGATGCCTGCTGTTCAGTTACAGGGATCACTGCATTTCTGTTGAAGCATATCTTAAAAGGTTTTCAGTCTTCCCCTATTTCACCTAGAGTTGTAAGAGATTTCGCTTTTAATTTTCCTAGTGCATATACATATCTTCAAAGCATGATAGAAATTGTAATTGGCTGTAAGTGGATGTTCCATATGCAGCTGAAACTTGGAGACGGGGTTTAAGAATGGGTTTGAAACAGTTCTTCTAAGACTGGGCTGCTGCTGTGCATTTTAAAAGTTAATGTGTTTTCTCAGCATGGAAATCACATAATTGATTTGTACATTCAAGTTGAGAGCATGATCCCACAAGAAGCCAAATTTGCCTAGCCAACCCTTTTGCAAGGCTCATGTGATGCTGTTCACCTATTCAAATAGAAACAAACAGTAGGAACATTTCTTCAGCAGGAAATTACTTTGACACTGAAAGAGTCTATTGTCTAAGCATGAGATGAATACGTGAAAGGGTACATTGCCTTCCACTCATTTTTTGTCTTAACATGGGAATAAACTGACCCTTGATAACATTTGAGGTGTGGTTGTAGGAACCATGAAGTTGAGAACATTATCACTGAATAATGAGCTCGATTAATTCACTACAGGGACAGGCAGCGCGTCAATAGGTTAGAGAAAAGACCTTAAAATCCATTTGAAACAAGTTTAAGAGTAAGAATAAACAAGTAATCTGAGGACCCTTTATGGTCTTTTAGCAAAGACAGGCCTAGAAATGCCTGCCAGATCACCAAATGCAATTACAGGCATCACATGATGTAAATCATTCCCTTTCATAAAGTACATTTCACAAGCATGTGTTTAACCCATCTTCTCTTTCAGACTAGTAATCCTGTATGCTGAATATCTTTGCTAGTAAGTTTATTGTGAACATATGACTTGAGTAGAGAACTAATCTTGTTCTTCATCATTTTTATGATCAGCAGATAGCTGAGTATTTTATGACAGTATAAAGGAAGTGTTTTTTCACAGTAGTGCTAATCAGCAATGAAAGAAGTTGGTGTGAGACACTTGAAATCTATGGTTTTGGAGATACTCAAAGCTCAGATGAACAAGGGCCTGGGCAATTTATCTGTCCTGAAAATAAAGCCAGCTTCTAATCTGGTGCTGCATTGGGCTGCAGGTTGGACCAGATGATGAGATGATCCCTTGTGTCCCTTCCAAGTTGAATTATTATATGACTTTTAATAATAATAAATCCAGGAGATTGCAGTGTGAATTCTTCTGAGAGGGAAGCATTATTTTCTTTCTAAATGCTGTTATTTAACAGACTAACTTGAATGGGCTAAATTCCTATGATACACACTGAGATGCACAAGTATATGAAAATCCTATAATCAATATCTGTATCAGAAACAGGCAAACAGGCATTTTTGACAGGATGCTACTGTAGGCTTGCATTATTGCTTTAGTTTAGTATTTTAACTGAAATTATTAGTAGGAGTTGGCGAGAAATCTGGGAAATTTAAACTGAATTAAAGTAGACATTCTTAATCTTTGCTAGTGAGGCTTCATATAATAAATACAGTATCAAATGGAAATATGGTAACTGCTTTTGGAAAGGGGCAGCAGTAGCAAACTGAGGCTGTGCTGCACGCTCAGATGAAAGTCACTATTTTTGTCAGATATATACTCAGTCATATTTAATTAAAATTCAATCGATATTAAAGGATATTTAATGTTAGTAAGTAGTCTTCACCAGACCTGGTGCTCCTTACCAGCTTAATTCAATACATAGCAGTAGTGATTAAGAAATCTCTGTGCTATAATGTACTTCCCTCTAAATGGCCCAGTGAGGGATATTTGCTGGTGAATACAGTGTCCTTCACTGTCACATGCCTTTCCCTTTCCCTTCCCCCTTCAATATTGTGTCAACATTTGGGATGAGCCCAAATCCTAACGTGTGATCTGACCTTCTGACATCTTAGCCCAGTGAGCTACCAACTTAGCCATGCTTCCTGCTCTGGAGAGTAAAGCACAAACATCACTCTCAAGAATCTTCTTCTATCCACCTATTATTTTCATGCCTCTCAATGCTTGTGTGTTTTGCTGTATTATAAAAATCTTGGATGCATTTTCATTCCCCAAATATGTATGTGGATTTATAAGAAGTATGCCTTTTGGAAATGGTAAATGTTGAACTGAGAAAAATTAAAGGGAAAAATACAAACTGGACTGAAATCTGTATTGAATAGGAAATAATATTGGTCATCATTAAGCAGCATTCTGAAAATATAATAGTTTTGTGTTTAAAACTATATGAAAAGTATATGTGCTATATTTTGTAATAAACCAGGGCATTTCTTCAGGTACCTTTGTCTCTTTTTTCATTAAGCAGAGACATATTTTTGAGATCATGACATTTTTGGCTTGTGCCAACTCATCAAAGAGCAAAATCATTTGCTAGAGTCTCAGTAAATACTGTCTTTTAGCTTTTGAAACGTATTAGTTTAGTGCTCTTGCACTGATGGAAATGCCACGCTGTTAGAGCATTCTCCCCTAGGTAAGTTTCCTGTTTTCTCTTGATATTTCTTTTAAAGGTTAAAAGAAATTATCTTCATTGCTCCATCCTTGCCTCGCATGAGGCTCCAATTCAAACACCATTTTGTTTTGGAGTAAGAAGTTCATTGCCTACAGTAGCAAACAAGGAGGAAACCAAGAAAGGTTCCCTTTAAACTCAAGTGGCAGTATCAGTAACATGTCTTCTGCAGCTTCCACAGCAGAGTCCAAATGAATGAAGCACCAGCACACTGGGATAGGGCAGGCTATTTTTGGTAGTGAAGCTCATCTGCATCACTGGGGATATGAGAGGAAATGCAGATACTGTGGAAGGCTGTTCTGATGTCACATGCTTTTAGGTGGGTTAAAAGGACAATACTGAGCGTTTCACTTTGGATTTCTCTCTGGCAGTTGCTGTTTCTCAAGCATGATGGTGGGTTTGTCCACATCACCTACATTGCCTCATAAACAGCAGGTTTTTTCAAGTACTAATGAAGTCTATAATGTGGCAAAAGTACATAAATTAGCAGTGGAAGAAGTACAGATTTTTCACTCAGCTTTAAAAGATGCTGGAAATCTATTGGATTAATTTCAAATGCAAATAGAAAATAGTGAAGCTTTCCCCCATCATTTTCATTCCACTTCTCAAATTTTAACTATTAAAATAAAATGGAGCTAGAGAAAGATGTAAAAAGAGGAATAGCAGCAAGGGAAATAAACCTCAGGTTGGGAGGAAAACTGGGGCAATGCTCCAATTGTCATGGAAAAATAAGGAAAACAGTATTTTACTTTTGTGAAAGAAATGGAGCATTTTTCAGCTATCAACAGCCTGTTCCTCTGCTGCAAAGCAGCTGATACTCTGCACAAAACAGACACAAGGTATTAAAACTGCAGAAACAAAAAAAAAAAACCTCCCTTTCTCCCAGTTGTATGGCACTAGCAGCAGTGGAAAGTCAACCCCCTGACACTGTTTTAGAATTGAAGATTGGCTTTGATCCAGAGCATTACTTCCTTCTCAGCAAAGCCCTGAGAACAATCCTGCCTCTTTTCCCCATTGACTTGGATCACTCTGCCTATGTTGAAGATTTGCTTTACAGAGCAGCACAGACCAGGTACAAAAACATTTATCTCTCCAAGCCATTTATGATAATGCCTAGTAGAGAGACTGAAGTCCCATTTGTAAGCCTTCCATCTCTAAGTAAAGGAACCCTGGCTGCCATATTACTTCAAATACTATTTTATTTGTATCAGAAGGCCACAGTTTGGGAAACCAAAAGTATAGAAAGAAACATATTTATTATCATCCCAATTTTGGCTTCAGTAGATCTATCTAGAGAGCTAATAGCATCTGCACAGGAAATAAGATCTTTAGTTATTGAACTTAAGACAGCAGATACTGATTATTTGAGGAAACTGACAAACCCAATGTGTCCTGATCCAGTGGATGCTGTTGCTCAACTGGCAGCCTCATTGTCTTACAGTGACCTTGTACACGCAGCCTGGTGAGCCAACTGGCAGATACTGCAAGCTCAGGGTTACTGACTCTGAAATGTGGCAAAGGGGAAGGAAACCAGCAATACCTACACACAGAAAGGCATGCCTCTGAAGTAAAAAAGGGCAAAGCAGCACCTGGAAAAGGGCAGTAAATAGAGCTTCATAGTGAGGAAAGACTGCAGGAAACTGGGTACCCAAACACAGTAGAACCAGGAAGGCATATCAAAGCACTAGGAAAGGGCCACAGGTACAGCCTTAAAAACAAGGGCACCATCGGGCACACACTGCTCACTGCTCTGGACAGGCTCCAGCACCAGGGATTTGGGGCATAGAAGCAATGTGGATGCACTATCTTTTTTTTTTTGTTGTTTATCTGAGAAGTCACATCAGCATTCGGTTTCCTTTTTCCTGATACTTTCCTGATTTTTCCCACGGGGTTTGAAAAAGACCAGAAAAATTAAAAGAAGAGGAATTTGGTTTGAAAAAAACAGAAGTATTTTGCTAATTCATGTTATCCAGAGGCTAAAGTACAGCTGTGAAGTGAAAGAAGTAGGATGTAGCCATTACTGGAAGAAGACACTGTGCATATTCTGAGTTGGTAGTCTAGGTTCCTAGGAAGGACCCTCACTCAGGTCTATGAGAGAATCCACTCACACAGACAAGGGTACATTCTTGTGTGTTACACAGAAGTGTCACCTTGAAGTTCCATTGTGCAATGAATCAGAAAGCTGTTGTGGTGTAAGTCCCTCACACAGTCGTTCACTCACTCCCTCCTCTTTCTTCCCCCAGTCCCAGGGGGATGGGGAGGAGAATTGAAAGAATGCGGCTCCCACAGGTTGAGATAAAAACAGTTTTAGTAACTAAGGTATAACACAAACCACTACTGCTACCACCAATAATAATAATGACGAGAAATACAAGGAAGGAATACAATTGCTCACCACCTATACCCAGCCTGACCAAGCAATGCACACACACCCCTTCTGGGTCTCTGCCCTCTGTTTTACACCCTGGGCATGACATGTTGTGGTACGGAATACCTCTTTGGTCAGTTTGGGTCAGGTGTCCTGTCTCTGCTTCCCCCCGGCCTCCCTTCCTCCCTGGCAGAGCATGAGGCTCAGAAAGTCCTTTGTCAGACCAAAGCATTCTAAGCAGTAATTGAAAACATCGGTGTTATCAGCGCTGTTCCCAGGCCAAAAGTCAAAAACACACCGCTGCACCAGCTACCAAGGAGAAAAATGACCGCTGCTACTGAACCCAGGACAAAAGCTCAACATAATATTTTCAGAACTGTGTCAATACCTTCCTTACACAAACTCACATGCATTAAACATGGATTTCTGTCAGCTGATAGTAAGCATCTTAGAAAATTTGTTCTCTGACTTCATAACCACAAAGACTGCAAATATGTCAAAACCAAGTAAATACTAAGATTTGGTGACTGGAAGTTTTAAGTCTACAAAAAATTGTGATGGGCTCTCAACTTTGCTCTTAGAGATGTTATTCTGCAACTGCCCATTGTAAACACAGGCTGAAGTCCTACATAAGGCAGTGAGAGTTTTGCTTTGCTTTCCACCCACCTAGTCTCTTCAGTTCCTGTTCATTTCCAGTGTGCAAAGGAAATGAATTCTTTTTATCCTCTGAAGTTTTGCTGATCACCATGTGAATAAGGAAGCACTCAGCTTCATTCTATCATAAACTGCTAATAAAACCACAATGGATGAAATGTCATTTAGTCTTTTGAACTTCTAGCTGATAATATCTTTTGGATTATTAGACAAAACTGCCCAGATTATCATGAAATATTTTTTCTCCCCACCCCAATTTCACCAAATAATTTGTATTTCTTTAAGCAAATGAAAAATTTGACAGTTCTTTGTTGCAGTAGCTGTTCTCTCCTTGTTAGGTCTGATTTAACACCTAAATCTTTGCAGATCCCAAAATCTGGAGCAGTACCTGCTTGCCTGTAAGTTCATCTCTGGATATCTCCACTGAGTCATACATTCTGTTCTGATGTCTTCTCACGCCCTCACTCTTTCCTTTACTCAAAAAGTGACAGAGCAGCCACCTCTCAGAGTCTCCCCACCAGTCTCTTTTCTGCGCTCACAAGTGAGATGTGCATTTTCTAGTACATAACCTACTTTTTCTCTGTTTCAGGGCTTATGTTTACTAAATCTTTACAGTGCTTTAACGTTAGGCACTCTTCTAAGCCAAACCCACAGAGAAATGAACAGTCCTTAGAAACCTGTCACATTTTTCAAATCACTTTCCAGTATGAGCAGCAGAGATTACAAAAAACGTGTCATTGTGTGCTCCTGAAGAGAATATCTGAGAATGAAGAAGGGGAGGAACCTACAGATAAACTCTTCTCAGGAGATATGTGTCTAATCAACCTGCTAGGACTGTAAATTATTCTCCAGACGTGAGCAAAGTGTATTTTTAAACGCACTGTGATTTTCTGTTTAAACGGCGCCTGTGAGGAGTTACCGGGTTTTTTTTGGTGACACCTGGTGGTGATGATTGTATAAAATAGAATTCCTGCAAAACACAATAATCGCAGCCTGTGGCATCGCCGAGCCCTGGATTTGGCATTTGCTTCTTGCTCCGTAAAATTATGGCGGTGAAACTTGCCACAAATAGTGCACAGTGACAGCAAACCTTCCTGAAAAGTTCTGGGTGACAAATGAGCTGTTAGCTTGACTTTTCCCTGCAGTGCTGCTGGAGGCGACGTCCTAAAATGTTTTCTCCCCCTGCTGAGCACTCTGGTTTGCAGTCTTATCATGCATGAGCTGAACTTCAGGAAGGTTCAAAACCAAAACGTTTGAACCAAACGAAGAAAATGCCCAATCCCTGAGTCTCTATCTGGAAGTGGCAGATACTGCTTTCACTTTCAAAGGCAGATCACAACATACATTCACTTTGCATCTAATTCATTGTGAGATAAGAGTTTGTAAAAGATAATTATTTATTTTAACTATTTTATTAACATTAAGGCCCAAAGCAAATCAGTTCAGGTTGTGGACATCTAATGACAGAAATATTTCAAAGTGTCTGGACTTTTAGAGACAAACCTATAAAGGTCACTTAATATTTATGCTCTTCTCTTTACACCATCTTTTACATGGATCTAATTAGTGTGCAGAAGATTGATGGCTTCAGGGAATGCTGAAATTCCCCATTGGAACACATTACTGATGTAAGTCAAATTAGATGTAAAAGATATAGGGAAGAGACATTTATTCCTCTTTAAGGATGTTATTCATGGTAATACATTTACTTCTGCAAGATAGGAAAAATAATGAAAGCAAAAGAGGGACAAGGAGTAAATGCAACAGTAGATTTGGACTGCGTAACTGCTGTTTCTCTTTTAAATCAACAGAAAGAGTGGACTGGAACTGGGCTGTGCTTTTTCTCCCCACTGGCTTGTAAACATAGAATCACAGAATGGTTTGGGTTGGAAGGGACCTTAAAGACCACCTAGTTCCAACCCCTTGCCACAATTCATTTAACATAATTCATTTAACTCAAATTTCCACCAGTAAATGCAGCAACATGCAATCAGAAGTCAAGATACTGTCTCTCTGCTTCATGGTATGTAAATGCATGAATAGGGTCTTCATCACATCCAGGGAAACAGATTCAAATACTGTTTCCTACCTCCTGGGAACTGACAGATACTAGTTGCAGACAGCCATATCTCACAGCTCTGGAGACAAGATAAACATTTCAGTGACATCACCAGATCACTCATGTTGGTCACAGCTGACAAAGAACTACCCAGAGGTATAAACACCACTGTGCTATTTTGTATTTTGGAAAAGGGGTTGATGAGTTTTGTCTTCCGTGGTGAAAGACCATTTTATGATATTCTTTGAACACAAAAATTGCACAAAACTAGGCTTTGTCTGATCACTATTCTGTGTGAAAGGCATGGAATATGTTTCATTAGATCTATAAAAACCAATTTGCAAAATGGAAGGAGAAATAATACAGATTCATTCAAAATTATAGATGTTGTAACCAAACAATACACTGCCATTCAATCATTCTAATGTAGCTTATTTAGCTAACTGTTTAACAAAAAACCTAAAGTTTTAAAACCAATGAAAAGTTTTTCTGAGCTTTAAACTTTACATCACAAATCCTCAAGTTCTTTTTCTAACTAAGAAATAGACATAAAAATCTGCAATGTACTGCAATGTCTGCTTTAGGCAAAGACTGCTGTATTGCATATTGTCATGACTTGGCATAGAAAAATGCCCTCATTTCTCTCCAACTCTTCCAAACTCTTCTTTCAGCAAGCCCATTTTTAAACTGAGGTGCTGGCCTCAACTAACCTCTCCTTTAGTGATTCTGCCACTGACATTTTAATTTGAGGAGAAAAGGGTCTGCAAGGATCTGGATTATTCTCTCTCAAAAAGATGGAGATTATTCACTCTCATTCTTACAAATTATATATCAAAAGAACATGTAGATAATGGTAGAAATTTATAAGGGTTTATAAGGGTTTGCCACTAAAGAGGTACACTGTAAGGTCCCTGTTTGTGAAAAGTCAGAGGGAGAAAAGGAACTAGTGTGTAATTAAAGGAACTTACTGGTTCTGTTCATAAAATATTGATTCTGCCCGAAGGAGCACAAAGCCATGAAGTGCAGAGACAGGGAAGGAGTCCTCATTATGGCTGAAATTAAATGAGAGAATTTGACTTAATAGTCAGTAATAATTGCTGGTAAAACCTGCTTTCATTAATTTATCTTAATGTGCTTCCATAAACAGTTAAATATCATTATTTCTATTTTAAAGACAGAACAAGAAAAACTGATCCACTCCATCAGCAGAACAAAAAATGTAACCCAAGTTTCCTGGATCAGTCATTACAAAACTCTGCAAGATTCTTTGTCTTTATTATGAAATGAACAGCATATGGTCAACTCTACAACCCTCCTTTGGGTGCAGCTTCACCCAAGTTTCTTCATCCAAGTTCACTCACACAAACATTTATTAGTCAAAACTTTGCCTCAGCAAAGAAGTTTGTTTGGTCCGCAATCAAGAAGTGTTTGGATGAAAGCAAGAGGCAAAGATCCATCTTTGATATTCCTTAAATGATAGCCCTGCATCTTTAAGATAAACACATCTATCATCTCAATATCAGCACATTAATAACAGAAGCTTCTGCAGTGAACACATGCAAGTGGTTAACAGTTCACAGACTGTTTCACATCTGGTTTGGACAATAAGAATAGAGGCTCTTTTGCAGTTACGTCGATTTACACCTGATGAGAAAAATCTCCAGGCAAGGCTAACCGAAACTACATTTTTGTACATTCTTCCATTGACATTCATCACATTTATCTCATCTTCAATGCAATTTCATGATGGCAGATTTAGCTAAATGTAATAACACATAAAGCTTTTTGGTTTTGCGGGCATCTAAACTGAGTATTCTCTTGGCAAACACATACAGAGTTTAGTTAGTTGGCCCTTGCAGGGGAGTGTGCTGTGTGCTCATGAGAAATGGCCTTTGTGGTCAGCTTAGATCAACTTCAGACTCAAGACCAAAACAAACTCAGCAAAGAAATGTGTTTCTATTTTGCACTTAGTTTGTATTTCCTAATCCAGATGACTAATGACACAGAGAGCTGATGATTTCACTGGGAAGTGATGTTACTGCCATCTAGTGCCATGCAGTGGCCTCAGGCTCCGACATACAGCCGAAATGTAATACTTTAACATGATGCGTGGAAGCATTAGACAAAAATTTTACATTTCCCATCAGTTGATCTGAGACGCTTAGGATACAGTTGAGTGACATGGTGACTTTTGGTCTGTCCCCGTGACCTGTCCTCTATTGAGACCATAACAATGATCAAGCTACAAAAGCAGACAAGAGGCAGGGCAGAAACAGTGCTGAAAAGGTGAAGGCTGCTATCTTCAAGCCTTAGGCAGGATACGGCTGTCTTTCCCTCTATTAAATGAAACCCCAGAGCTCTCAGGTGGCCTACACATGGTTTCCCATCATGTTTTTTCTGAGATCATATGGTAAAAATTTGTCAACATTTGAGACTAAGGCAATTTCTTGGTCAAAATTTAGACCCTTGACTCATAATGAAAAGAATAGAATTAAAGTTCTGCTGGTTTGGTTTATGAGACCAACTTCTGGATGCTGATAAGACACTTGGAGGGAAATGATGCTGAACCACAAAAAAAGGCTGCCAAAGGAAAAACACATTTTAACTATTCAAGCTCTAAGCACTGTTAGGTAGTATGTGACTAAAATAACTTCAGCTGTCAGCACTGAGTATCTCACATTTATTGACAGCTATAGTCAGTACTGGCGCAGTAGTAGAGAAGCCGAAACAAAAAAACCCATTTGTGCAGAAACAGTTCAAACTTATCAGAGTCCGTGAGACTCTTGATTTGAAATTTAGGCCAGCACTTCAAAATACGTGAAGAGAACTTCAAGTATGGCTTACAACTGGCATGAACAGTGCAGAGTTAAAATACTTGTGGGAGAAGACACATGCAAAAGTCTGTTCTGCATTTCTCTCATTTAAAACTCATTATCATTTCTCCAAATAGAGATACTGCTCAGGAACTGGAAAGGTTAGAACAATTATTCACTCAGTTTGGGCAGTATTGGAAAAAGTCCCTCAGCTATATTCTTTTTTATAGCATATTCCACAGCAAGTTGAATAAACTGACTGTAAGCAGTAAGTGTGAGCTTTGTTCAATATCCACTAACATCTTTAACAGTCTTCTCTCTTATAGAAGGCATCTGATTAAGCTCTAAAGGTAAAATTACAGCTAAAATGAAAATATAAACTTTCTAAAGGATTCAAAGGTGTATTTTTCAAATGTGGCTCAAAATATAAATGAAGTCAGTGACATTCTCAACTCCTTATTTTAGATCAAATCTGTAAGTTCTTATTTATACTTTCCTTTTACTGAAGGACCTGAACAGTTTCTTCATGGTTTGCGCCACTGAGATTATGTAGGCTAATAAATTCTATAACATATCAGAACATGCTCTTGTAAAATTGCTTTCTTCTACTGACAAAAGATGAAATGTCACTGCAGCTGCTGCCAAGTGCAGCCATTCATGTTTTCAAAAGAAGTTTGTGACAGCCTCTTAATATAATCAATTTTACATAATTTAGGCAGCTGTCTTCGTTTCTCCATTTGCCAAAAGTATATTATAAGAAGTCATTTTTTCTAGTTAATAGAATTACACAGCTTGCAACTAGAGCAGGAGTAATATTTCAGAGTGTTTTCTAGGATAGCATGTAGAAAAGAAGCCCACTTTGATTCCTTTGTGTTAGTTCAAAGAGAATCCTTTTCTATTTCTAGCCACTTCTACCCTGCAGTGTACAAGAACCCTACAATAACATCTAGCGAAACGCACTTCAGTCCAGGTTCATCCTATAGTCAATGGAATGCTAAACCAGTAAGATCCAAGTCAAATTTGTAACATTTGTTTCTTGAATTTAATAAAAACCCCAAATAAGAGTGCTGGTGAGATCTGCAACAGCCCTCTGGTGTTATAAGAAGCAGATTACAGATCAGATGTTCATTTCCTTTTGCCCTGCATTGGACTAACATTTTATAACCTTTATAAAACTTCAGAAACAGTGGAATGTTGTCGTTTTTCACTGCTGAGTGCAAGAACAACCCAGAATCAATTCCAAAGTGGAATGGGAATATGCCTACTATTTGGGGCATCCTTTAGTCTTTTGTCTACCCAAAAGCCAAAGCTATGGCTTAACCAGTCAGCCTGCAAATCATTCTCACTGCTACAATGATTCCCAGAGCTAGTCGCTCCCTCTGTTTTTTCAGCATAGGCTATAGATGTATCTATGAAGACCTTTCTGACCAAAGCCCTGCAAGCTTGGTTACTTCTTTCTTATTCTGGTCCCTCTCCCATCTTTATGTACATTCAAGTCATCATTCAGACTTTTCTGAGACAATGCTTCCCAATTTCTAGGATCGGTATCAGTTCCATCTTCTATCATCTGCCTAAGATGGATGACCAGCAACATAGGCTGGGAATGAGCTTTTTATTACTGGAATTCCTTGTGCAGTGCAAACCCACACAGTCAATAACTCAGACCAGGCATACATGCAAATCTCCTGGCTCAGCAAATAATACATCTCCCCTCAGGCTACCAAAAAGTGAAAAAAGCATCTAGAAACATGCCCATTAGCTGCTTATTCTCTTTGCAGTGTACATAGCCCAAAACCGATGCAAATGTAGTTATTTCCCACTGAAGAGAAACTATTTGCTTTTCCTACATTATGATCAAACCAGGCTTGATATGCATTAATAGAAGAGTATTGCTTTCGAGTCAACGATTTCCTTCTGTTGCAACCACAGCAACAGAGTAAGAAACCAAGTAACTCAAGTAGCAATCCTGGGAGCTATTAATGACATATCTGGATTTGCTTTTGTTCTGTGACCTTAATGATAGGTATGATACACAAAGAGAAGCATGTAAGAAACAGCCTTCTTCACCAATCAGCTTTCAGAGGAGACTGAGGCAGACTACTTTGCAGGATTAAAGGAAAGGCCATTCCATCATGGAAACAGAAAAACAAATCTTCATTTTCTGAATAAACAGCACTGCTATACTCATCTATGGGACCTTTTCTTGCATCCTCTTTGCAAAGGCCAACTTCTTTCTCCTTCAATGAGAATGCTATCATATAAACTAGGCAATGCAATAACAATGGGAAAAGTTGGTCCAAAAGGATGTCAGCAGAAATGGATTAAGCTTGAGAAGACAATTAAGCAAGTACTTGATTACAAAAAAAAAAGAAATTGCTCATCTAAAGTACAATAAACCTCCAGAACCATCATAATTGATGGTTCTAAACTCCGTAAGTCCTGTCAACTAACTCTGCAAATATATCCCTATCTGAGCCTGAAAAAAATGGGACACATTACAATGACAGGATGCCTTTCTTTCAGATTATATCAAAATGATAGACTAGAATGATTTGTGGCATGGGAAAGTTTGCTCTTGTCACAAGGGAAAGAGCTACTAAAAAGGCAGCCTTGGATTGTCTCAGGGGTAAAGGTTTTCCTGATTGTGATTATTTATAGAGAATTAGCTTTTATGGTGGGCGTTTTATTATTTTCTTTTTTCTCTTGAAAATTCCATCCGTTCCTTGTTATTCATTTCAGATGTTCTCCATGAATGAAGCATAGCAAGGTGTCTTTTGTAGAAAAAAATCCTTCAGCAACTCAGTAAACTCACCATCACTGTAAGTAAATTCAACAATCAGAAAACGGCTAACAGTTGTCAGAAATGTTTTGTCTTCTTCCAGCTAACCAGCTAAATGCATTGGAATCAATGGCGTACTTTAAAGTTAACCGTCCACCGTGCAGAATATATATGTATGTATTATCTGTGGGGTAATGAATTTCTGTCTAAGCAGATCAGAACACTCGAGAGCAGCCTGCATATTTAAAATATTTCCTGAGCTGTATCTGCCAGGATGGTGTTTTGCATGGGAAACTGATTTCTACTCAGTTTTTACTGTACTTGCAGCGCTGGCTTTCTCACAGCGGCTGACTCCCATTGTTAGACTCTACCAGGGTTAGTATATGCACTGCCTTCTTTGTGATTAACAGTTCTACTATATTCAGCATGATTATAATATAAACTTCCATTATTTAGAGTCTTTTATTCTTCTGGATTTCTCAGTGATTAAAATCTGATTTCTTTAAAATCAGTGATTTCAAGGAAAATAACGCCTTCCTTATTTGATTAAAGTATCCTATGCTTATGCTTTCATTGGTAGAAAAGGATGTTTTCAATGAACATTTAAAACTGATTCAACCTAAGAATGTCTGAATTTTTGAAATCCTAAGCCACTGCAGGATGATGATTAAATCACTTAAAATGTAGATACATAAAGATACAATCACACACCATTAGAATTTCAGGGCATGTGCTTAGAGGGCTATGCTGATAGCTTATATCCTTATCCACCTTTCAACTGCTGTTCAGATCAGCCTAACTCTCTTCTGGACCTCTAATATTCTCCTCCCCAGAGTGCAGGTGGTAAACCAGTATAGCATATCCCCAACATGCTTTATATCTCCATGTTACATTGTCACATGTTCATTTTATGAATACAGAGGCTTCTAAAGGTAACATATATCCAGGTTGTCAGGAGGCATAAGAGCTATGGGCACAATGTTTTCTCTACACAGATTACATGGATACACCTTCTGTTACAGTGGTAGTGTGGGAGTATTCATCCTCAGCCAATTCTACAAAAGGAGGATGAAATGATAACACACTCAGTGGATAAAGAAAAGCTGTTCAGTTGTCTTACAATCTGTGCTGATTTTAAGAGTAGAGCTTTGTTTGGGTTTTTTATGCCTAGGAATGTTGCTTCTATAGAAAAAAAGACACACTTTTATGAGTGACTCAGTCTTTATATTATGTTATTTCTCTATGGCATACAGGACAAGATAAAAACCGACACAAAGAAAAAATTAATTCACCCTCTCCATCCCTTGACATTGTAAATAATTTCTGTGGATCCCCTGGCCTCTGTACAATAACAGGCATAGAGAACCATAAAACTGTGGGCTGTTCAGCACTGAATACCGTCCTTCTGAGCACTGGGGCAGCTAGAGAGGTTAAAACCCCACAGAACAAAATAATAAACCCAAAGAAACCAAAAGAACAATGTTATAGTCTTTGAGTCAATCCTACAGCTGGTGTAAATCAGCGCTACCTCCTCCAGCTCCCACGTAATTCTGACAATATCAGCTACCTGAGACTGGTCCTTTTCATGCAATATTGTGGGGAGTATCATGTTTAAACTGGCAATTCTTATTTTGATTGCCTCCATTTTTCCAAGACAGTAAGAAAGGAATGGGCTGTTTCCTTGCTTTTAAATAAGGTATTTTCCTTCAATTCCCACTGTTCGTGGGGAAAAAAATGTAAATTAAAAAAAAAAGGAATTGTAAAAGTACTCTTTATTTCCATTTTTTTTTTAATTAAAAGATATTTTGTATTTCAATGAAAACTGGAAAAAAACCCTGAAGATGGAACTTGAGAGAGAAAGAGAATATAACTGGAAAACAGTTTCTTCAGCAAGGAGTGATTCAGTGAATGACATCATCCATTTGAAGGTATAGGATCTTTTAGTATCATTCAAACAGCCTCATTTCATAGTACCTTGTCTCTTTGCCCTCCCACCTTTGAGTATTGCTGAACAACAGGCGAAGTTTGAGACATTGCATGTATCATTCTCTTTTGAAGCATTTTCAGCTCTGTACCATTGGAAAGAAAGTGCTTTAGATAAGCAAAACTGATTTATGAATCCAATTGGTCAGTTCTTGCTTATGCAATTTATATTTTTCTCACTTCACTCTCCCTTCAGATTTGAATGGTTGAATAGTTTCTTGCTTCACATTCTAAATAGTCAACTATATAGTTTCTTGTAAAGAAATGCTCTTATGTTTCCTTCTGGAAATAACTAGAAGTATGAGTTTAGTCTTTGTATATTGCATACCAAGTGTGCCTTTGATATCTTTTAGATTGCACAATCCCATACAAGTGCAGATTCTTGTATAATTGCAGTAATTGTCAGGAGCTGCAGACTTTACAATAAACTTGGAGGTAGGAGAAATCTGTTCTTGCAGGGAAGTTATTCTGAATCCTCCCCAGAGAAAATGGAAGGATCTGCATGCTTAGCATTAAAGAAATGATTATAGTGATTATGAATTTTGTAGTTATAGAAGTCACAGAACAAAAGTGCTTTTAAGAAGGATATAATGTCTCACTGTACATTTATTCCTGTATTTGCCTGTTTGATTTACTATATTTAAGACCTTTTCAAGTGATAATGTGTGCGTAATGCAAAAGATGGGAAAGAGTGAACTAGTACAAATCAGAACACTTCTACTAATTGAAATGGACCAAGAAACATTTATTTCAGCTGAAGTTCTGATTAATTAATTCAAACCTGTTCCAGATGTGGATATTCCATACAATTCTTTTTAATAATTTGCCAGTCTAAAGAGCTTTTCAAAACAAAATTATCATCAATCAAAACAATATCAGCATCAAAATTAGAAGTAGCTTCTCTGACGTAGTTTGGCTTGGTAAGATTCTGATGTTTACACACGTAAAACATACATACTAAAAGAATTATTGATGTCATTGTCTCTGTCTCAGAGAACAACAGTATTAGATTTGATTGAGGCTCAGAATGTATTCAGTGCTACCTAAGCGAGTGAAAAATTAGCAAGTCAAATTCCAACTTTATGGAAACAGAGGAAGTAGAAGATTGTAATAATGCAGTACTTCTCCTACAACAGAAACTCAGCACCAGTGTAGGTTCCACTGATACTGTAGGCAGTATCCCTCCGTATTCCTTTCCTTACTTCTGTTAGCTGTGTGTGAAATAGTACACGTGACTGTCATGGCAGCAGTTTCATTTTATGATGACCTTGTAGGACAGGGAATTTCTTGTCACAATATTTGTCAAGGACATCATTCTTGGTATTCAGGAGGGTTTACATGTTCAATATTTTGAAAGAATTTTTTTCCCTTTCCCTACTCACCCAGTGACTTCCTCCCTGCCTGCAACAGTTGGACCCTCTTAGTTCAGTCCATCTGATTTTTCATTACATCTTTATTGTTTTCTGTCCGTGAAAGTGCAAAGAAGTGGCTGCCAGGGGATTTTAATTTCTTCTGGTGAAGATTATACTTTTCAACTAGCCTACAGCTATATAAGCAGTAGTTCAACGAATACACTTGTCCCATAAGGATTGCCATGCTTTGTTTTCCATTTTAAAACCAGAACTCAAGGTTACTCAGTGTCAAGAAGTCTTCTACACTCAAAAATTAAAGCTCCAGGACTTCACCAAGCCTACAAGCAACTACTGTTTGTACTAGCTGGTAAGGGATTTACCAACTAACATAGGAGGGCACTACAAGTAAGGATATCAGAGTTTTAGTTCCTTTCTTCCAATGTGACTTCAAACGAATACTTAAAGATCTTGATTGCTCATCTGTGAAACATTCCTTCAGATGGGAGTCACTGTACAAGTCACGAAGCCTATTCCCTATTTGAGCAATATGAAGCACTAAATGAGTAATGGCTATGCCACAAGATGATGGGTTTGTCTGTGTCACAAGTAGTCTGTAAGCTACTCAGCTATTCTCCGATATAACAATAATGGTTCACTGTTTTAGAAATTTGAAATGTATTCAGATCTGCTCTGCCCATTGAAACTGAAAGGTTAGGTTTGGCACAACAAAAGGCTGCTGATAGAATGCACTAAAAGATTGCAGGAGCCCCACATGGTGGGCATTTATCAGAGCTCACCAGTGAAAGGCTTTTTTTGTACCCAGTACATTTGAGCAAGTAGGAAAAACTAATAGCTTTGCCTTCAGGAGGCCAGACAGTCTGTAGACAAGCACTGTGCAGATCTCCAGACCGCCCTGCGAAGGCTCCTCAGTTCTTGCCCTCAGCACTCCTATTATTCCCTTGCAATTGCTGCCAGTTGGCTTGGTAACCATGGGCATATTTGAACAGCTGAATTCTTCCCTCAGTTACATTTGGCACCAATACGGACTTCAGGGGAGCTACAGGGTGTAACCGAGGGCAGAACTTGGCTCCCGGCATCCACTACAAACCAGGTCAAGGCCACCAAATTTTATCCTTAATATTTTAATCCATATCGTTAGCAACAGGAACCTAAACCTAAACCTAAACTGTATCACCTTGCCTGGGAAAGCCTGGCTCCTTCATTTGGGCATAAAGTTCTGTTATGCAGGAAGCTTTGTCAGTGTGCCAGCTAGTGTGGAAAGAAACATGTTTCTTATACCTGAAGTACAGACTCGGTGTCACTCATGCTGCAGTCCACCCACCTATCACACTGACTGAAGCTTCCGGAGCTCAACTTGAAACAGGGCTTTGTTTTAACCACAGAGTTTTATTTCATGAAACAGAGCTAAGTATCCTGAAACTAAAGGAGTATTTCTTCATGCTGCTATAATTTGTGAAATAATGAGACATTTTGGTCTGTTAACTCCTCTTAAGTCTCACCACAATGTTATGCTTTGACTTCATTTGTGGTTGCAAAATATTTACTTTTCTCTTTAGCAGATTATATGAAACTGTGTATTTTGTCTTGGGAGATATATACATATGTTTATATATATATATTTAATCTTAGTAGGAGCTCCTGGTAAAGCTACCTTTGTGCTGTGATCTGTTTTGGGGTCCTCTTTATGAATATTTGCCAGGATATTGTGGATTTATTTGCTGATGCTATGTTTTCTCAAAAAAAAGGACATAATGTTTTTCCACTATGCAGGCAATTGATATACAAAGAACTCTTCACTTGAATGGGGAATATGTTCCCCAAACGATTATTTAGTGATATTAAACTTCCCTCATTAGAGATTATTAATACAAGGTGGTATTTCTAAAACTGCTAGAGGGAGTTAGAATCTTCAGTGTTCTAAAAAGTCAGAGTGAGCTTTTACTAGAACAAACTCCACAGCAAAGGAGGCAGTACTGTAATATTAGGATTTAAACAGCAGGGCACCTGGGCTTTCTTTCCTTCCTTTTCTATCAACATACACTGGGTTCAAGCACCAAAAACCTGATAATCACTCATTTATCAAATGAGCAGCTATCCAAGCAAAATGCAGATAGGAAGATCCAATCTAAACCCAAACAGCTGCAGTGTTCAGGAGACTTCAAATTCTACATTTGAGCCACTTGTAGTTACAGCATTGCTTATACAATGTGACTGTGAAGTAATCAACAAATTAATTTAATTCGTATTATATCCTTTGAAACAAGCAAATGTGTATCTAGTCATTTCTCTCCCCCCACTCCTTCAGCAAGAATTCAAATGTGACTTCCTCATTGTCCAGGAATGCCTGGACAATGTTGTTTCTTGGTCATTAGAGTCTATCTCATGGTACCTTTGACTCTTCCTTCCCTATCAACTTAATGTCTGGGTGTCCCCACTGCTGTCATTATCTTGGGGATGTCTCTGCCTACAGAGTCCCTAAATTTAGTAGCTACTGAGTTTGGCATCAAGGGATGAAGGAACCTGCAAAGGAATTCACAGCACGCAAGGACACTAACACTGCATCATTCTCACAAGTTAAAGGGGCTTTTAGTAACCTTTTTCATCATTCCTGTGGCTCTTAAGCTTGCCCAGACTCTCAGCAATTTTAAAGATGCATAGCACCTGAATCTGGCTGAGATTCCAAGACTTGTATGACCAGTGCCAAATGCAAATGCAACATAATCCCTCCACTTTTATTTAGCATCTTCTTTTCCCAAACAAAGTATTTGCATTTGCTCTGTTGGCCAAGGCATTCTAAGGTGGAAAGTCATGTTCTGCTGAGCCCTCCACAGAATTCCCAGATCTTTTTCATGGGTAGCTTTTCCCACGTAAATGGTATTTTACTTGGTTATACTGAAATGCAATTTAATGTTCTCACCATACTGAATGAGTGTTGCAGACTCCTGTCAGAGATCTTAATTTTTCATAGCTTGTCAGTGTGTGTGTGATCTGCAGTTCCTGTCAATTCCATTTTCTTTACATCTGACCTGAAACACGAAACTTGACAGAAGTAGATTTTCAGAAGACTTTAGGCACTAAAGAAAGGCACCTTGTTACATTAAAAAGGGACTTAAAGAAATAAGGTACCTAATTCCTGTTAACTGCCAACGGAGAAGTGCTTAAAATATTTAATGACTTCTCACAGTTTAATCAGCTGCTTGCACATGGTGTTAAGTCCCTAAAAATACTTTTGAAGATACCAACCTTTGCTTTTCATTTGTACATTGTTTCCTATTGTTGAAGCAGAGAAAGGACCCAGAAATAAACAGAAATTATATTCACTTTAAAGTCCCTTTGTGCTGGAAGAATAAAAGTGTAGCTTGTTGTACTTTTTACTTGTGGACCTGTGCTGTCTTTTAAGCACACTTCCAACTACAGACAATCTGCAGCTGGGAATCTTTATGCTAAATATCTATATTAAGTATAAGATTCCTAAAAAGATATAAAAGTAACTCAAACTGGGCCAAAATTCCTTTTATTTTTTTCTTTCACTTTGCACAACTTAGATATAACATAAATTCCTGATCTTTTTTTTCTTTTTTTTCATTCTTACACAGAATTAAAGCAACTTGGAGAAAGAGAGAGAAAGGAGGGAGGATTGAAAGGGATTTTATTTTATAATTTTTTTACAAGGCAAATCTTGGAAAAACATGAATTAATTTAGGAAACATCAGATGCATATGTCTTCCAAATGTCTCATTTTTTTTGAGCTTGTGAAGAAAAATGGTGTGTTTTACTCTTGTCTTTGATACCTACTGATCAACTACTTGCTTCTAGTGAAGTCCCAGGATTTCTGAGGCTTAAGTTACAGAGGAGCCACAAAAACTTGATTCAGTGAGACAGTCTGACACTGGTCTTGCACCTCTGCACAGAAAAGTTCGGTTTTGCTGAGAAAACCACATATTTAAAGCTGGATTAAGTATTTCAAAACAAGCACTGAGGTGCTATTACAATAATCACATATAATTTAATCGAACACTTTGGTTCAGCCAGGGATGAAATCCTACAGAACAATACATATCTAGTGAAAACTTTATATCCACAAAAAAAATTGTGGCTTAAGTGTAAACACTACATATTCATGCGCCCTGTCAAAAAAGCTTAGCAAAGTCTTTACTTGTTCCACTGATAATTTTCCTGGATGCAAAGAGGAACAGAAAATGCCTCCAATTGTCACACACATGCTTTGTCACTGAACTCCAGAGGGCAGTAGGGTAATACATATGAGATATGTCCATCAAGTCATGCAAGCTATTTTTCTCTCAATATATCAGTTTGGCTGCATAAGTATCTTGAATTTCTGAAGCTCTGATTTAGTTTTTTGATGAGGAGTAGGGATGGATATTATAACTATCCACATATACTGAACAAACTCTGGAAGTAAGAATTCTTTCCAGCTCTCCAAAATGAAAGCAGAAATCAAATTTGCTTACGTACACCTCTGTCTTTCAAGGTGATGTATATTCTTGAGAGATCAGTTGCAATGACCAAGAATATAGCTCATTCTTATTAATATGAAGACTGGAGAAATGTGCATAAAATTTCCTGCTCAGATTTAGTGGCTATGGCTTGCTCCAAGTCATAGTATGGACTATCCTAATTTGCAAGTCCTGCTTCAAAAGCCCAGTGGAGTAGTTTAAAGTAGTGCAGTAATTCACGTATCCTCCCCTTTTACCAAACTCTTTTTTGGTTTCCTATCATTTTTTTTAGTCGTAACTCTACCATTTCTCATGTCGCCCCTCTTCCTCTATCCCTATCATAGATACAGAATGAGTAATGACAACTGTCTGTACAGAGAGCTTTGTTCCTTTCCATCCCCACACCAGCAGCTTTATTATATCACTTCCTTGAGCAATGCTAGACAGGACTTTCTGCGTTGGTTTCACAATTGCCTAAAGATGCCATGAGCTATGGCTTAAGGCATCTCTCAAAGGTCTGAACTCAAAGGGTCGATTACAATATTTGACTAATTACATTATTAGAATACAATTTATTCCTTCTATCATGGTCCTTAGTATGTTAATGTGGCAAGTAGCCAGGCCCCTATTAAAAGTGCATATGTATACAAATGAGTATGTATGTGCCAAAATGCAACTGAGAATCAATTGCCACCATCACAATAAGAGAAAAAAAAACTATTCCTCAAGAATATTATTGTATAAAATTACAATATGATCATATTCCAATTGTTATAATAAAATGACTACAACATGAGGCATTTTTAGTCAGCATTGGCCATAAAATTCTGAAATTAAGCCTAACCTCTATGTAGCAGGAGGTTTCCTATAAATAATACCAGCAAGACAAATGGGAATCCCTATATAGTGCAACCATAAAAAAAGCTTATGGAGTGTTGCCTTGCTTATTATGGATTTTATCATGGGTTTGTGGAGTGAAGTAGCAATTAAACTAAATATGCTGTCCTAGAAACCATTTAAGACTCTTCTGTCTGTATCGAGACTATACTAAAAGAGACCACAATTTGCATTTCAAAACATGCATTAGGCTTTCTTTTCAGTGGTTGTAAAGAATCTAGTCTGAGTTTGATCTGATGAAGCCAAAACCCTACTTTTAGAATTTTGTGTCCTATGCCACTTTCCTAACACAGTAGGAGCCTTTCTCAAACAATTTAGGTCGTTTATGACTTCAGTAATCCAATATAGCATTCTTAAAGGACATTTTTTTGTGTTTGATGAGCTGCAGAACAAGTCTCATAGGCCACAGATATTTTTCATTCCTTAAGGCTTTTTTCCTTCCTTAGTTTAGACACAAGAAACCTTCCCAAGGAATTCTGGGGAGTTATCTTTTCCTGTGAAACTTTTAACAGCCTTTGAAGGAAAACTGTGCAGAATCACTTTGATACTGAGGCCTTCCCAGTCCCAAGCACTGCCAGGGCTGTACCAAGACAGAGCATCTGAATGTGCTGCAACACTTCAGCTCAGTCTTCTCCAAACAGAAGTACTTATTTAAGGAGGGATCCATAGGAGAAAATCAGTAATTATAATCTGTAAATAATTGTGTTTAGAAGGAGGTTGGCTGCAGGCAGTATCTTGAGAGAGAGAATACATTTGTCCAATCTGAAAAGACATGGATGCTGACACAGTATGTTTCGACAGTTCATTAACTTTATCTGCTAACCCTGCCCATAGAAATAGGGATTTTTTTCACTGAGATCTGCTTCACCATTTGTCTGTGTCTTGCAGGCCTAGCAAAGCTGCTTTCATTTCCCTTTGTTCACCTACTTGTTTTGAAAATAGATTTTAATAGTGCAGCCAGGAATTTTACTATATGAAACTCAGACTGCATGCAACATTTGCTGTCTTGCGTTCAAAAGTGCACCAACTTAGGCAGCAGCAGCATCGTTTAGACCTGTAGTAATCAAGTCTCATACTTCCGTGGACATCTACAGTGATTACAGTGGAAACATAGACAAATGTAGACAGAGAATTACCACAAGTATATATGGTAAATATATATTTGACTGACCTCTGTAGTGAAACTGCAATGGAAATATTTCCATTACACAACAAACGTAACAATGTGGATTGGCACAAGACTGACAAGAAAGAATGTTCTTGTAGGTGTAGTGTTCCCTTCAGACTCAAGATCTGCATTCAACTCCATAAATATTTTGTTTCACAGAGGAAAAAACACCTTTTCTGCCCTATATTTATCCATGTGTAACACGCTCTGTCTGTTACACTAGAACAGCAAGATGCTTGGAAGAGGCTGTGCAATGGCACTCCTTGTAAAGCCTTATAGCAGTAGTGGCTGATCTCAGCTGGGTCTGCTAAGTGCTGTATGCAAAACAAACATTCTTGGATTTGGCTTGATTTCACTGCCAACACTTCAGGTCAGCCCCCAAGCTGTGTTAGTTTTTAATTAAAATACATCAATAACACCCTTTGAAAGGTGGTGTCTCTGTTGTTTCCAGCTACACACTGATTTTGTTGTCCTCATTTACACATTTAATTTTCTGGTTGTTATCTGGAGAAATTCTATAATATTTTTCAGAGCTTTTTTTCTTGCTGCTGTGGATATGCTGGCTTCTCCAAAAGACGCCTGCCCTGAAGGCAAGTCAGACTCTTTGCCATCTTCTTACTCACTCCCCCCATGATTTCCACAGGATAAGAACATCAGTCATTGGCCTGTAATTACCTCTAATTCACTGGTACTTTTGTTGGACCAGTTGCATGAAGGACTGAATGAGAAGTCAGAATTCTCTGGGTTCAATGAGAAGACAGAAGCAGATACATAAAGCATTAATCAGAAGACGGAAGCTATATACACACGTAACTGCAAGTGCATCACTTAGTCATGATACAATTATGACTCTTGCCCCAAAGAAATGATGATCAAACGCATTGATTCTGCAAGCCTGAAACAAGTGCCTCAGCAACTCAATGCTGCACTGCCTATGTTGCCAGCTCTCTCAATTCCTACCAAGAGCTTTATAATGTATGACATCTGCCTAAAATCTCATTTCTGAAAGTCGTAAGTCTGCATGAGAACCTCCAGATTTATTTGGGGAAAAAGTAGAGTTTCTGTCATGGCACAGAAAAAGACTGGAAAACATGATGCCGTTTCCTTAAGGCTCAGTAAACAGAAAGCAAATTTTAAAATACCCTTTATAAAAAAGTTCTTTGGTTTAAAGCTCACATCTTTTAAATTTAAAGCCCAGTCTGATGATGTTTTAGTACTTCAGGTTGACAGAACGATCAGTGGGACTATTCACAGAGTATAAAGATAAAAATGTGCAAAAGATCTTTGTCAGATCTGGGCCTCCAGCCAGCCTCTCACTCCCCAAGAGCATGTCATATGGCACTACTTCTAAATTTGGCTCAAATTTGTTTTGGTGAGTGCAAAATTTGCCTAGATCCAAAGCTGGTTCTGTATCTACCATTTAAAACTTTTCCATCACATGTAGAAACCTCCAACTAAATAAAAAAGTACAGAGAAGGATTTATCTGGATGTAGATGTGTTTATAAAAAAGTAGGGGCAGTGAAAGCAAAACAGCATTGGGCAGCAAACCAGAGGCTGATACCTCAGCTATAAACTACCACTGATTACAGTATTTAGTAAATCCACTAAAAACCTCTTCCTCAGTTTCACTGCTTGCAGTCGCATAGCTTCCCAGCTTTTCTTGTCTGGACTAGAATATGCCCCCATAAAGCCGCAGGGAATCAAGATAAAAGTAATGGCAGAAAATGAACAGGATAATTTCCTTCCTCCTCAACATTTTCCATGTAATGTTGGCAGCTAAATCAGCAAAGTAACAGTTCGGCAAAGGAAACCTTTGACAATGACAGCATGTCTTACATTGCAGCCCCTTCCTCCCACTTTTTAGCTGTTTATGCTAAATTACTTTTTATTTGCCATATGGAAAAACACCTATGTTCACGATGAGGATACACTGAGCATGCAGTTTCTTCCTTAACCCCTTCCGAGCTACAGAAAACTCACAAAAAAGGGTAGAGTTTGCTCATCTCCCAGTTAAAAAGCACCAAAAGAAAATACATGTCAAAGCAGTAAACGCTCCCTTCCCTCAATTTGCTAATACGTACAGAATACCACAGGGATAACCTCCCTCCTCTGTCCCTTCCTGATTGATTCTTCCCTCTGCCATCACTAGCTTTGCTCTAAACTGGGGAGGGGGGAAAATTACAGCAAAACTAACAGTAATATGGCAGTAAAATACCACCTAAAAGACCCATGACCTGTGCCTTGACCAGCACTTTAATGTGAAAGCCCTCTGGAATTTTCTAAGCAAGGCCCACCAGATGGTTGAGGTGGGAAGCAAAATGGCGGCGCCATTGAGCACAAAGGCTAAAGGGGACAGTTTATAATCCAACCTTTCAGGATGAACAGTAGGGTTTTTCCTCCCAGCTTGCCCCCAGCACAACGCCGAGCTGCTGTTTACCCTCTGGCACTCAGACCTTTCCCCAAAGGAAGGCTCCTCTCCTGCTCCTGAGGGCAAGCTCCTGCCACCTGAGGGCAAACCCTTGTCACCTGAGGGAAAGACTCTCTTATTACCTGAAGGAAAACTCCTGTCAGTAACAGAAGGCTCCTCTTCGGTCACCTGAGGGAAAGGTCCTTTCTATCATCTTTGGACATCCTTGGACAAGGGGTAATGGGTTCAAACTTAAACAGGGGAAGTTTAGATTGGATATAAAGAAGAAATTCTTTAGTGTAAGG
>JASSUY010035788.1:38301-51802 GCA_032466535.1 Forpus xanthops
AAAGAAAAGAAAGAAAAGAAAAGAAAAGAAAAGAAAAGAAAAGAAAAGAAAAGAAAAGAAAAGAAAAGAAAAGAAAAAAGAAAATAAAAGAGAAAAGATAAATACAAATTAAAGCAGTACATTGAAACTAAATTCCTTTTTCCCAGAATAGCCTAGCATTTATGCAAGCATGAAAGGAGCAGAAGCATGCCTGAGGCTAGTAGGACAATGTAGCAGTATGGTGTTTCTTTGAACTGTGATGCTTTACTTCCCATGGGCCTCTCAGAGAGATTCAAGAGACTGGTTCAAGAGAGGAAAGACCTAGTCAGTCAGTTAAAACAATATATAAACTGGCTTTTTTTCTGAAATGCAAGAAGAGTTACTTTTTTCTAACTATGAGCTGAAATTCTCCCTCATCTTGCTTTTGAATTTTTTTTTTTTTTTTTCCAATGGAATTCATTCACATAAATGCCACAATAATGCAAAATGCATCCATCTGTATCCTACTATCTTCTTTTCTTAGGAGATAACTTGCTTCTTGAAAGATTGCCTTTTTGTTTTGGAAAATCATAGTTTAGAATCTGCAGCTGTATTGTGCTCTGAGCAATGCATCTGAATGTTGTTATATCTGAATTTTAACACTGAACTATGTCTCTAAATTTTCATGGTGTATTGTGAAAGAACTGAATATAGACCACTGCAGAATATTTTAACATTCAGCTATATAATAAATGCAAAAATACATTATTTCTAAATTTTATTTTAACAAAGTTGTGAGGTGTAACATGGCAAACACTGTAAAATCCTACTGTAATTGTCTTACTATGTTTTAATTTAATTATAAACCCTCAGTTTTTGTAATTAGAAGATGATAGAAAGCTATGGCAGTTGTATCACTGTTTGTTAGCAATTCAGCTACTCAATCTGTGGCAATGAATCGACCTACAGGGAAAGTTTCTGAACAAGGTCACATAATTTGTCATCCAGGTGAGCACAAGGTCTGAGTCTGTAAGGAAAAAGAAGCAGATCTACACTTCATCCCCAACAGGAAACATGCAAGGACCCTTTATTTCATAATAAGCTGTATTGGAAAATAAAACATTAAAACCTCCAGTTGTGAACTGTGCATGTTGACTGCTGCGAACTGCAGATTTCATGTGTGTTGCTGCACTGCTTGAACAGAAAAACTGCCCCTTGAAATGAGCACAGAGCTAGAAGCAGGACTAAAAAAGACATTTGTTTCTTCAAACATGGCTTTTTACCCTCATCTTTTCTATTTAGCCTTCTCTTCAGAGTAAAGCAAAAGCACTCAAACACACTTCCTAGAAGTTTAAACTGCATTTCTTCTGAAATATTTCTTCATCCCTTCTTCATTCTTAAAAATAGGCTAACAGATAGAAAATATGAGTTCTTACCCCACTCACAATTTTCCATAAGACCTTTACTGAACATGATAGGATACTTATTATTCTTCTTTGGTGCTTATTACCAAAATAACTTGCTGCTTGTAAAATTCATGAAATGTTGGCGAAGATTTCTTGATCCATTAAGTACACTTTGCTCTTGGCGCAGATTTGGAAGCAGCATGAAAGTGATAGAAGTGATTTTTCCTAGGTAGAACAACTCTGTAAAAATCTGGCAGCAGAGATTTTCTCTTCCTAGACCAGCTGTACCTTACAGACCACAGTACAGTGCAGATGTTCCCATATTTTTTAAAGTTAGTGCTTTTCCTATAAGACAATGAAGATAACTCATGCTGTCACAAATAGCTTTTTCATCTTTCCATTATGACTCATGAAATTTCTTGCTTTCATGTCCTGTTCTATATAAAAATCAATCTATTCTGAGTAAGATTATTGTATCATGTCATAAATAGACATATAAATAAATAAGATATGGAAATTTAGCCTATAAGTTGATATATAATATAATTTTCATATTTAAACTAATAAATAATTTTGTAATAAAAGTTACTTATATAGCAATGTATAAAAACTTAAAAGTTACACAAGTCCTGTTAGAAATTTTGTGCTCATGAAGAACAGCATGATGCAAGCATTTTACCTTATTTATTCTAGCTAATGCATTTCATAAATACTGAAAAATAGAATACTTCATCTTTTTCTCAGTGGAGGTTGTTTTTATTTTAATTTGAAAAATAAATCAAATAAGCTATTCCATAATGGTTTTATAGAGATTCTGTTGTTGAACTTTTCAGTGAAAAAATATATAAGTGAAAGCACGTATAACAATGAGAAGCCCTAAAATGTTAGAACTATACAAATGAAATCAATATGAAATGAGTTGGCAGTGAAATTTTCATAATAAGTAATAATCTCCAGGTTCTGTCTTCATGTTGAGACTTATTCAGTGGGAAGACAGCACAAATATTAATGATTGTTGGAGAAGTAATGCAGGTACTACTTCTATGCTCACCAGATTTGGTGAGAGCTTTTCTGATACAGGGACAGAACAAAACAAGATCTGTTGCATTCTATTTTGTAAAAGAAGCCTGGAAGTCATAAATTATCTGCTCTTTTTGTTTTGACTAGCTCACTTTTTCTCTAGCTCATTTTGAAACTATGGGCAACTCAGCACTATATGAACACAACTGTCAGTAGATGTCTTTGCTCATTCTAGAAAAATAGTTTGCTAGGGAAAAAAACTGTCTCATTCACGCTCTCGATCTAGTCAGGGTAGAACATCTCCAGAAAAATTAAAGGACTTATTCTGTTCATCGTTAACTTTTCAAGCATCTCTCAAGTCAAATTGTGAAAGGGTAGATTAAAGAACGTAAACGTGTGCCTGCATTTTCACTAATTTCTTTTTTTTTTTTTTTTTTAGCAGCAGCAGAATCTTTCTAATGTATGAACTTTGGAGTTTCCTCTTAAGAAATTAATTTTTAAGCAAACATCATAAAACCCTGTAGTTCCAGTTCTGTTGCTTTGTGCCCTAGGTATTGCCTGCCCGTAACTCCAAAGGCAGATTAAACAATACTTTGACGGAGACTCGGGCAAAGGACAACTGCAAAAGCATAAGCTGATATCTTATGGGCATTTTTTTTCCTAAAACAAGAAACTTATTAATATTGATGTCTTATTTTTCACTGAATATGTTATCTTTGCATGTTTTATAGTCTCCTTAATCATTAAAATCTCTGGGGAAAAAAGTCACGACTGGGTTTCATTTCTTCTAATGAAGAATACTTGTAAGGAACATTACACTGATTATATTAAAGAAATAATCTAATACTAAAAAAAAAATATGTATTCTCATTATTTCCTTATTTTTTAGTAATTGATTCCAACAAAAATGATTAACAGGATATGTGAAAGATTAAAATGCTCCCTGGATTTTCTTTAGGTGAAAAGCAGTGATTAAATGTGACAGCCTTAAAATTAGAAAAATGTCAACACAATCTCTAGTGTTATTTTGTTTCCACCTGCATCTTAAAATAGCCTTTTAAAAAACTCTATTGCAAGCTGAACCCTGAACTGAAACTTTGCTGCATTTAGCAGATACTTAAAATGATTGAACTACAGCTGAAGTTTGTAACAAGAAGTTAGCTTTCACCAATCAAATCCTAAGGCATGAGGTCATTTCAGTAATGCTTTGCCATGATTCTGAGCAAGACAGCTAACTCATGGTCACTTCTTGTGCATCAGGACCCTGAGATCCTTTACTTCAAAGCCGCCTTAGCATTTTCTAAGCAGTCAGTATATTTTCATAATTGAATATTTATGCTACAGTTTATAACCTTGTTTTCTGATTATAAATCATTGGTTTTCTTTGGAATAGTTTGTAATGTGTAATTTAAATGCATAATTCCTGTCATTAGGAAAAAAGCCATCCAGAGTTTTAAAGACAAGTAAGAATACATTTATATGTATGAAAGAGCGAGAAATTTTCAAAGAAAGACATTTATCAAAGCAAAGTAGTATCTGTGTTCCCCAAACTATGATTTTACTGCAATTTCCATAATTAACTAAACATCTTGAAATACAGTCTGCATTTTTCTGAAGATAATTTTCACTCACTGTCTGTTCTGAAGTATACTAGCAGAGGCTGACTTCAGTAAGCCCACATTTTTTCCAAAAGTGAAGTGGACATACAGCTACATATAGAACAAATGTTCACATAAGAAAAAATAGAATATGTAATTAAATCAAGAAAAAAATATACTTATGCATGCTGAGGGGAAAAAGAAGGAAAGAAAAATAATTTTGGAAAATACGATTGAAGCAGAAATAAACTTTAGGACAAATTAATTTTATTTATCTCTTTATGTATCTGTCTATCAGTAATTTAGAAGGAAATCAGATCTGATTCTCTCTCTTCTAGTATAATATCTCAGTACAAATTCTCTTGCAGTCTCTGAAGATTCTGAAATCTTTTTTCAATCCATCCTTCTCTTCCTTAAAGTACTAATATGAGGAATTATCATTCATATCTTGAAAAAAAAAACTTTTTTTTCATTGTGTTCATTCTACCTTAAGCTCACAATTCTGGACCATGATTTCTGTTATTATTATTAAACTAACGCACTACTGTTAAAATGATAAAAAATAAACCAATTTTTAAGAGAAAAAGAGAAAACATAATTTTCAGAGATTTTTCTCATTTTTATTATGGACATTTTGAAAAGAAGCTAATGAATGACATAAGTATATTGTTGGCATCATTGTATAATTCCTGTTATTTGACTGCATTTTAACATACTATTAATAACTACACATATCACAAATTAGAGGGAATGCTTATGGCACTTTTACATTTTGGGGGTTCTACAATTTTCCTGAGTCTGTTGCAATTTAGAGAGAGAATTTCTCTTGCTAAGTTTGATGTGAAAAGAAAAATAATTTTCAGAATCAGTCACTATAAATAGTAAGTTGTTTTGAATGAATTATATATTACTAGACATTCTTTTCTCAAAAGAAATATGAAAAAAAAAGCTTTTTTTTTTTTTTTTTTGGTATTTCCAACCTGTTTAAATCACGTTCATTTAAAAAAAAAAATTGAATCTAGAAATATGTTAATTTGAAAAAAAAAAAATCATTATTTTATTTTTTTTTTTTGGGGATGCTAACACTATCACGAAAATAGCAGTCCATATATTGCCTTTATCTCTACCATGTAAAAAAACTATTTGAATATACACCTCTGGATGTTGTAAGACTAAATACTTTTAAAATTGGGTGTTATTTTTCTGAAAGTTAACTTTTTTCATTTTGACCGTACCAGCACAGATAAGCCAGGGTGTGAAGGCATGCACCTGAAAGGAAAAATGACCGTATTAACTGCAGATCTTTCTCACTTCATGATCTTCTAGGCAACCAACAGAATGCCTTCTATCTCTGTTAGATGACTGTAAAAGAAGCTACTGTGATCTGCTGCTCTTAATTTGCCAGAAATACACCAGCCCTTAAAACCTTCTGTGTGACCTCTTCATGGAATGGCTCTCTAAACTGTTTATTCAAATTAAACTGGCTTATTTTAAACACTTTACTGATACATCTCTTTTTAAGTATAATATTTCAACAGAACTCAGTAACTCCTGTGGACTACTGCGCGTGAGCTTCTCTGGCAAAAGCAGTAACTAGCACCAAAGACACTTCAAATACAAGTAAGAGCTGTATTCTAGCCTTCCAGGACAAAACCATAATATCTTTTTGTGTCTATGGGTCAGTCTGCAAGCCTTGCTTAGGTGGAATAGATACATTCTTCCTTAAGGCCTTTTGAATGTAAAAACTTGAAGTTTCTGCTAGAATAGGACTGCATTCAGTGTTCCCAGAAATTTTAATACAACTGCTAGACTCTTACTCATTTATTTCATGAACTTCTGTATTGGTTTTGGCTGGGATCAACTTAATTTTCTTTGTAGTAGATAGTACTGTGCTCCATTCTGGATTTGTGAGTAAAAGTGTTGATAACACACCAATGTTTTAACTATTGCTGAAAAGGGCTTGCACAGTGTCAAAGCCTTCTCCATTCTACATATGGCCCCACCAGTGAGTACGCTGGCATGACAAGAATTTACAGAGGAACACAGCCAGGACAGCTGACCCCAACTGACCTAGGGGATATCACATAGGATGTGGCATCATACTCAGCATATGGAGTTGAGGGAAGAAGAAAGAAAAGTGAGATGTTCAGATCCATGGTGTTTCTCTTCCCCAGTAACTGTTACATGTCATGGAGCCCTGCTTTCCTGGAGATGGCTGAAACACCTACCTGCCATCTTAAAGTGTTGAATAAATTCCTTGTTTTGCTATTCTTGTATGTGCAGCTTTTGCTTTACCCATTAAACTCTTTTTATCTCAACCCACAAATTTTCTCACTTTCACCCTTAAACAAAGTAATATATATATGGCTGGCATTTCTGCTTTTAAAGTATCAGTTTCGGATGTTCATCTGTATTTTGGATATCACTGTTGCCCTGAAATGTTTTTTAAATCACTTCCAATTTTCTGCTAAAATATACAGTCATTATATGCTATTAGATGGGTCATAAGTCCCTCAAGAGGAATGGAAATACTTGAAATTGTTTCAGGAGAGACACATACAACTGAGAATTACTCAAATCGTCATTTCTCAGCAGTAATCTCTTTTGCATGAAAATACATTATTTTAGTAAGTCTGTTGTAACCCCTCTCCTTTTCTTACCAAAAAACTTCTGCATCTATGGAAATACCAGTTTGTTCACTGGAAATGTCAAAATAAAACTACATATTCAGATAGCTTCTCTTTCTTAAATCTTCTTAGAACTTGACATTAGAGATTCCTTGGGATTCCTTTTTCTGTGTCTTTTTGTCATGTTAGATATTATATCCATAACTGTATAATCTATTATTTTCATAAAACGGATATATAAATTGGACAAGCTATAGTCCCTATGTTAGTGGTTTTTCTTTGACACGTGAAAGTTGCCGAATTTGGTTTTGATTTTTTTTTTATTATTTTCTTATAGGATATTGTTGTGGTTGAAGGTATAAATCAGTCTGCTCGCCCACTCACTCCTCCCACATTCTTCCCCCCCACTCCGGGGGCGGGTGGGGGGGGTGGGGAAATGGGGAGAAGAACCAAAAGAATGTAACTCCCACGGGCTGAGATAAGAACAGTTCAGTAACTAAGGTATAACACAAATCACTGCTGCCACCACTAATAGCAATGACCAGGGAAATATAAGGGAAGAGGACTGAGCTGCTCACCACTCAATGACCAAGCCGTGAACTGAACTCTTCTGGGTTCCTGTCCCCAGTTTTACATCCTGGGCATGACGTACTGTGGTATGGAATACTTCTTTGATCAGTTTGGGTCAGGTGAGTATAACACACTCGGTATGCGGGCCAACATGGCGATCCCCATCACAATCAGCAGGCAGGTCTCAAGGGTACCCAAAGGCCATTCAAAACCTTCAAACTTCTCAAATGAGGCTATAAATGGTCTGGTGGGGGGGGCTGGGAACATAAAAGAATGTCTCCTTCACAGATTGACCACTCGAGGAGGTGAAAAAAAGATATGTAATTGGTTATATACCAACCAAAGCATAGAATTGATGACCACACTGGGAACGAAAACCAGGCCAGTTTCATGATCAGTGAGTCTACTGTATTACAATTCAGTGCAGTAAAGTACAATGAAACAAGAACCTTAACCCAAAACCCACTTCTGAAAAATGTTATGATAAGAAATACCAGCTGTAAGTAAAGCATCATATGCAAAACCTCTGAGAACCAGAGCAACAACTTTGAGAGCCAATAAATCAGCAATGTGACAAGTGGCTATTAATCCTGTCGTTATCTCAACACTTTGTGCCCCACATTGCATGGCAAAAGAACTGTCGTGGTTTAAGGCATAAATCAATCTGCCTGCCTACTCACTCCTCCCACCTTCTCCTCCCCCCAGTTCAAGGGGGGGGGGGTGTTGAAATGGGGAGAAGAACTGAAAGAATTTAACTCCCATGGGTTGAGATAAAAACAGTTCGGTAAATAAGGTATAACACAAATCACTACTTCTACTTCCAATAACAACAACCAGGGAAATATAAGGGAAGAGGACAGAGCTGCTCACCACTCGATGACCGAGTTGTGAACTGAACTCCTCCGTGTTCCTGCCCCCAGTTTTACATCCTGGGCATGACGTACTGTGGTATGGAATACCTCTTTTGCCAGTTTGGGTCAGGTGCCCTGTTTCTGCTTCCTCCCAGCTTCCCCTCCTCCCTGGCAGAGCATGAGACTCAGAAAGTTCTTGGTCAAACCAAAACATTTTAAACTGTAACTATAAACACCGGTGTTATCAGCACTGTTCCCAGGCTGGAAGTCAGAAACACTGCACTGCACCAGATACTATGAAGAAAAAAGAAATGACTGCTGCAGCTGAACCCAGGACAGATATTGAACATAAATCACCTTTAGAGTTTCATGAAATCAATAAATTTCATGTTTGCAGACCAAAAGGACATAACTGTACTTCAGAGAGAAAATGATTAAATTTCATTATGTAAATTCTTTCCTCTGAAATTTTTCAGGTTAAATAAAGTATACATCCGTGTCCTGGGTTCAGCAGTAGCAGACATGTTTCTGTCTTAGTAGCTAGTGCAGTGCTGTGGTTTTGACTTTCAGCCTGGGAACACTAATGTTTTTAGTTGATGCTCAGTAATGTTCACTCTGACCAAGAACTTCCTGAGCCTCATGCTTTGCCAGGAAGGAGGGGAAGCCAGGTGGAAGCAGAGACAGGACACCTGACCCAAACTAGCCAAAGAGGTATTCCTTACTACAGCACGCCATGCCCACTATATAAACTGGGAGCAGTTACCCAGAAGGGCTAGATCTCTGCTCGGGTTGGACTGGGTATCGATCGGCAGGTGGTGAGCAGTTGTATTCTCTTCCCTCGTTGTTTCCCTTGTCATTATTATTATTGGTGGTAGCAGCAGTGGTTTGTGTTATTCCTTAGTTACTGTACTGCTCTTATCTTAACCCATGGGAGTTACATTCTTTCTATTATCCTCCCCATACCTCCAGGAGTGGGGGAAGGAAGGGGGGAAAGTGAGCAAGTGGCTGCAGGGTTGTGGGTTGCCAGCTGAGCATAAACCACGACAGTCAGCATCAAAGACTAGGTTTTTTCAGTGTCTGATACTTGATCATTCAGGTTTCCTAAAACAGCATCGGAGTTCAGTACATTACCTATAAAAAAAAAATAAAAAGTGTTAAATGTAGGATTTTGACCCCTAACTCCTACTGGCATCTAAACTGTTTCTTGAATAAGAAATAGAATTCAGCAGAGACAGGTGGAAAGATATGGATACCAACTGCGTCCCCAAGCTGATTATTACACATCCATCAGTGTAGTTACTTGAATAACCATTATTACATATTTGTCATAAAAATTCAGTCTTGCTAACTTCATAAATTAAACATTTTTTTTTTTTGTCAGGGCTAAATAGAATTTTGTCATTTAGCCACTGAGGTTTGATAAAGCAATATACAAATATGCCTTTCCCTATTATTAGCTTTAAATGCAGAGTATAGTAGCTATGGTGGAGATACATAGTTTATATGAAACAGTTTGACATACATGGATATTTCAAAACCATCATCACAGAGAAGCTCTGGTTCTACTGTCTTTTCTGCAATGAATCTTTCTATTTTTAGAAAGACTACTTAGTTAAATAGAAATCTCTTGGGTAATGCCATCCCTGAAAGTTTTCAAACCTTGTCTAGAGAAAATGCAGCCTGACTTCATCAGTGCTAGCAATAATTTCAAGTCTGGTCTGAAAAGCCTCCAAGACTCTCTTCTGACAAACATATCTATTCCTCACTGACTGAGCTGCTCGATAAAGGCATTTTTACTTGCACATGGCTGGTTCATACTGACAAGGAGGATACAAACCGAAGTGCTCTATGTATTATTTAGTGGAACTGAAGACATCAGTTTCCAGAAGTGTCATTTTGTAACCTTTGAATAACTTCATTTTAACTGTGAAGGTTTACCCTGAAGGACTGTGAAAAAAAGCTCCCTTTTCAGAGAGATTTTAAAGTAAGTTTGTATAACAAAAATAGGAGAAAAGAGAACTGTTGAGACCCATTCCACATCCAATGTAGTTGTAGAGTGTGTTGTAACATCAGGCAAGCAGCTTTTAGAGAAAAGAATACTGACTGATGTGAACATGTGGAGTCAGACAAGGAACAGAGAGACTGGGGATCTTCAGATCTAGGACAGCATCTCCCTCAGCATCATGCTACAATGAAATAAACAGTGCATGTGCTGACTTGCTACTGAAACACCAAGATACTAGTTTCAACTGTTCTGAACATGTTTTTATCACCCATATATAACAGACTAGCAGCATTGCTAATAACAAAAGAGCTGGAATTAAAAAAAAAAAAAAAAAAGCCTTTTTTCATTGTATTGTCAGGAGTATGATTCTGTGCTGTGAGAAAATAACCTCTTGCCTTTAGCAACTCTAAAGAGTGCTATGTTCATTACATAGCATATATACATTCATTAGTATTTTGCAAGTAAAATGTATGTTAGCCAGCAATTTTTGAAAAGCAAGAACTGCTCATAAGGTGTTTGAACTGTATTTGATTGGTCTTTGTAGCAAATCCATGCGAACTAGTTGCAACTGATGCTTGCAAACAGCTGTTAAGAGGCCATTGAACAGAAGGTCTATGGGTCAGAACTCTGATGACAGCACAAACATAAACCATGCAGGAAGTTGTGTTATTCACTTAGTACGTGGCACTGGTGCCTCAGACTGCAATAAGATTCTGATGTAAAACATATTGAATCCACTATGTTGTTCAAGACACTATTTCTTCGAGAAAAGCTAGGGTCAAATGTTGTTGGATGTAAGATGGTACAAAACAAGGTATCTCATAATCACATGCATTTCCTTGCTGTTACACGTATTAATATAAAGCATTCTAACACAGAAAGGATATAAGATAAAGGACTAGTTAGACCATCAGGAAGAGTGTCAGTATTTAATGAAGACTTAGGATGCTTTGAAGGAAAAAAGTAAATCTTAAGCATTTCCAAGATGATTTTATTCATACAAAGCAATGAATATTGCACATGCTTTTTTTTTATTTTTTTTTATTTTTTTTTTTTTTTTAAATAAAGAGAGGCTAAAAGCAGCTTAAAATGAATGTACGGTTTAGTTGGATACCTTTAGAATTTTCTTTACATCACCAACAACCCTGAAAACTATTTCACTATATTACTGAAATTGCTATTTTAGTAAAAGCAGTTACAGGAATTATTTGGAAAACCAAAATATATATAGTATGGACACATAATTGAAACAACTGTTTATTATTTAGGGTTGTTCAGGCTGGAGAAGAGAAGGCTGTGTGGAGACCTCATAGCAGCCTTCCAGTGTCTCAAAGGGGCCTATAGGGATACTGGGGAGGGATTCTTCATTAGGGACTGTAGTGATAGGACAAACAGCAATAGATTCAAACTTAAACAGAGGAAGTTTAGATTGGATATAAGAAATAAGTTCTTTGCTATAAAGGTGGTGAGGCACTGGAATGGGTTGCTCAGGGAAATTGTGTATGTTCCATCCCTAACAGTGCTCAAGGGCAGATTGGGTAGAGCATTGGGTGACATGGTTTAGTTAGTGTGAGATACCCCAGCCCATGGCAAAGGGGGCTGGAAACAGGTGATCTTAAGGTCCTTTCCAAACCCCCTAGAGAAACACAACTGCTCACTACCTGATACCAAGTCCTACCACACAGTGCACCCCCATCCTTCCGGGTCTCTGCTCTCCATTTGTATATCCTGGGCATGATGTGCTGTGGTATGGAATACATCTTTGGTCAATTTGGGTCAGATGTCCTGTCTCTTCTTCCCCTCAGCCTCCTCCTCGCTTCTTCACCTCCCTGGCAGAGCATGAGACTCAGAAAGTCCTTGGCCGGCCTAAACATTCCAAGCCATGACTAAAACCATCAGTCTTATCAGCACTGTTCCCAGGCTGAAAGTCGAAAACACCGCACTGCACCAGCTACTAAGAAGGAGAAAAATGACTGCTACTACTGAACCCATGACAGTATCCACCCCTTATTCCATACTATTCACACCATGCTCAGATCCCACGTTTTTAATATACCATCACATATATGTATATACATCCATACACACACAGGGAGAAAGATCATCTCTTAGTGTATTGACCATTCTCTATAAAGCTGCTGAGTCCATCCAGTCCATGATATTGGGCTCCACCATTTCTCACTGTCTCTCATAGCAGGGGAGGTTGTGTGCTGTGTGACTCATGAATTAGTCATGAATAACCTGGGCAATAGTGTCCATTATTAAGTCCACCCCTCGATCATGAGTCCATCTGTATGCTGCATCTCTGCCCTGATGGCCTAAGGTGTCATGAGCCCATTAGGCTCAAAATAATTCAGCCCCCCGCTCCAGCAGTTTCTGCAGCTTGTCTTTGGGGGCTCCATTCAGCTGCCTTGCATCTCTGATGCTTCCAAAGCACAGGAGGGGCCCAGTGTACTAGATACTCGCCCATACTGTTCCACACACTCTGCCACTCATGACTGTCCAGCCTTGGGGAAAATCTCTTGGCCATGCTGCATGGTAGCCTACTCACAGTCAAGGCCCACACCCCACTCTCCTTAACTCTCAGGGCCAGATGAAGTGGTTGTGGGTAGAACACACTCTGCATGCGTGCCAACATGGTGATCCCCATCACTATCAGCAGGCAGGTCTCAGGGGTACCCAAAGGCCATTCAAACCCTGCAGAACTCTCAAATGAGGCTGCTGTACTTGTCACTGGGGCTGGTGTAGCTGCTGTGCTTGCCGGCTCTCACCACCAGCTGCGCTTTGTCTGAGTCCCTATCTTCCTCCTCTGCCTTGCTGGGAAGTGCTGCTTGGTCTCCTGCATCCTCCTGCGGCTCCGCTGCGGCACTTGGCTCGGCTGCGCGGCTCGGCCCGGCCTCAGGGCCCATCTCTGCCACCTCCTGCCATGGCTCATCAGCCGCAGTCCTCACCCGCTCTGTCACCTCTTCCGTGCCCTCCTCGTCCAGGGGGCAGCTCTCCGGGGCCGGTTCGGCAGCCGGCAGCTCCCGGGGCTGCCCCCCCTCAGCTTCCCACAGCCTCGAGACGACAGAGATGAGGACGAGGCCCAGGACGGTGAAGAGTAGCTGAACTGCCACGTACAAGTCCACCTCCCCCTGCTGCTGGAGCCCGTCCGTATCACAAGCTTTTGCAATAAAGTACAATGAAGCATAGATCTTCATCCAAAACCCAGGTTGGAAAAATGGTGCGATAGAAATTGCCAGCTCTAAGTAAAGTATCATATGCTGAAACTGCGAGAACCAGAGCCACAACTCTGAGAGCAAATAAATCAACATTGTGACGACTGGCTATTAATCCTGTCATTATCTCAACCCTTCGAGCCCCACGTTGGGCGCCAAAAAAGAACTGTTGTGGTTTGAGGCTCTCAAACTCATGCAGCTGCTCTCTCACTCACTCCCCTCTCTTTCTTCCTCAGTCCGAGGGGATG
>JASSUY010035788.1:58358-74889 GCA_032466535.1 Forpus xanthops
TGATTTATGTTATATCTTAGTTACTAAACTGTTCTTATCTCAACCTATGGGAGTTGCATTCTTTTGATTCTCCTTCCTGTTTCCCCAGGACTGGGGAAGAAAGAGGGGGGAGTGAGCAGAACTGTTTGAGGGGCCTCAAACCACGACATGCAGTCATTTGTGTGTGATATTACAGTCTGTATTATAGGTGATAAAAATGAAATTATGATAATACTCTTTTCTGGCTGTAACTTCTTTGAATATCTACTGTTACTCAAAATCTGAATTTGTGTTGTCATACAGGAATACTCTGGTTGTCCAGAACATAGTAAAGTTGACCCAAAGCTCATTAAAATCACTGCAGAGATGCCAAATGTCTTCAGGCCCTTACAGAACAATGAAATATTCTAGATTATAAAGCTCGTAAAAAAGTGTAAAATAAAAGTTTAGGGTATAAGGACTGAAATCTTCATTGAATCTCTGCAGAAATACTACTTTGGAGCATGTAAAAATTCAGCCATTCTTAAAATATGCTCACTTGTAACTGTCCATAACTCTATCTAAGAAAAACAAAATAAAAATAGTATATATGTATCTCAAATGTGGCCTGCAGAGTTGACACAGAAGACATATATTATTCATATTTTTAACAACCTTTGTGTAAAATCATGCCTAAAAATCATTCAGAGCCTGACCCAGAATTCCAAGAGGAGTTTTAATGTTGATCTACACGAGAACCACAGGTAGCACAAACTAAAAGATAGAAAAGAATCAGATCCAGATTGCTGCCTTTGCATGCATGGCTGAAAAGTCTGTAAAATCTCTATTTTCTTTCTTTGTTTTAACATGTGTAATTTTCCAGTAACCTTTTACATGGAAATGGAGTAGATGACCCACATGAGTAATCTAACTCTAAAAGAATAAGATAAAACACATTTAGCACTCTTTATGGACCACCTGCAATGCTGGAGGTGAATTATCTTTTTCTCTCTCATTTTTATATTTATACAATCTTAGTATTATAGACAGTCTGTAGTATTTTTTTTAAGATTAATTTAGCAGAGTGAGGAATACATTTATGTGTTATTTTAATAATATTTTTAGGCAAATAAGTACCTGTGACTACATGCATTAACGTGTGTTTTAATGATTTTTTTCTTATAGTGAGTCATACAGACTTCCTTTTGAGCAACTATCACTCTGGTATCTCTGTCCAAATTTTAAATTATAAGGCTTTGACGTACAAGTATTTTAATATGAATCACAGCCTATCAGTTTTTTGAGATTATGATGGGGTTTGTGTTATTCTAGAGATGCGACTACCACCCCTGATAGACTTGATCCTGGCCAGCAGTGGCTTGGAGCCAGCTGGCATTGGCTCCATCAGACACAGGAGAAGCTTCTGGCAGCTTCTTAGAGAAGCCACGCCGTATAGCCCACCTCTACCAAACCTGGCCACACAAACCCAATACAGAGTTTTAAATTAATAAATTAATGGTGCAAGTCTTTCCTTTGGTAGTTTTGAGCTTTCTATTGTCAAGGATGATAAGGAATACACTTAAAACACCTTAACTCACGTTTCTTTGGAAAGGAAAGCTTAAACTGTTTTGGAAGCAGACCAGGTGCTTAAGTTGCTGTTTTTTTCTCTAAAAATTACACTTTATAAAATCAGTTATAGGGAGCCTTGTTCTATATAATTCTAAGCAGCAATGAATTGCACTCATGATTATGTTGTAAGAAATATGCTGATTTAATAAATTGTAATGGTTACTGAAAATAAATTTAATTTTGCCAAAATAATCAGACAATAATTGATTCATTAAAAAAAATATATCTTCCAGAAAAATTGTGGGTTTTTCTATCTTTAATTCTTTAACAAATTACTTTACTTGATACAATTTTCAACCTTTCTGTCGCAAAAAGTCCTTATCTGAGTTTAAATCCCAAAACTATATTTTATTTTTAATATATACAGTAACAAAGATTTCTTAAAATGATAACATTTGGGATGCAAAGCATTGAAAATAAAAGCCAAATCAAGCATGTTAGACAACTGCTGGCAACGGGTTAATGCATGTATAGAATGAAATTGCATTTGCGCATACTTTTAAAAGTATTATTTATTTATAGTTTCATATGCACAGTTTAGATAACTTCTAAGAAGATAAAGTAGTAGGCTGACACTACAACTTCCCATGTAGACTGCAACTTCTACTCCAAGAGAAAGTTTCAAATTTTCCTTTTATAAGCAGATTTTTAAACTGTGACTGAAGATCTACTGAGTTATCTAAGTTTAATAAAAATGATATGAAACATAAAGGTCGGGAATGACGTTATCTTTGCAGCATTGTATTGATTTGAGCTTATAGAGATAAGCTATAATGTTATTTATTAAAGATTTAATAAACCACTAGCTATCAATGGACCTGTGAATATCCAGAAGGAAAAAAAGAAAAAAAAAATAGTTCCTGCTAAGAGAGAAAATAACAATTTATTTTTCTGAGCAAATAAATAAGCAAGTGTAAAAAGAAGGAAACACTTTCTAAATCATGCACTGAAATATCCTTTGAGAAAGTTTTAAATTTCATCCTGGCAATGACTATCATGCAATATTTTTCATTCTTAAAATGAAATATTAGAAACATATGAAGTATTGATGGTTCTTCACATTTTATGGCGCTGAGAACTAAGGGAGAGACTTTTTGAAGAGATTGTCTAATAATTTGCCTGGATTTAAGACGGGTACTGACAACTTTACTTACATGGATTTACTCTACTTTTCCTAAATGCTCCTGCTGACATTAAAAGCATTATTTTACAGGACAATAATTTATGAAGCAAGTCCTTAAACTGTATCATTAGGTCTACCATTATGCAATTTAATAAAAATGTCCAAACATATTAAAAGAGAAAAACTCTAGCACTAAGCTTGTGTCTAAAGTTTTGTTGTGAAATAAATAGAAGCCTGTCCCAGTTTCTTTTCTTTGTTGGGTAAATGAGTAAGATCTTTCTCAATTAGTTCAACACACCATTGAATAGAAGTCTTCTAGATTTTTAAGCTTATGGCATAAAAGAGATTTATGTGACCAATGTCACATCTGGGTTTTTTTTGCACCCTCCAGTAGTGCCCTTCAGTAGTAATCCCAAAAGAAGCTCATATTTATCCCTGGTTCCATAATAAAAAACCTAAATAATTCTACATTTAATTACTAAATCTTGAAAATGTAAAATCTCATACCTTTTTCCTGCACTTAATTATATAAAGCCACAACTAAGAGAACTTGGATATTCAAACATTTGGGGTTCTTTTTTAATTTCTCAGGAAAGGAATTTGATTTATTCTGTTAAATAGCATAGGATCTTACAATTAATAAGGATACCAAATGAAAAATTATAATTTCATCAGCTACATCTTCAGAGCGTGAAAGTGAAAGGGAAGGTAACTAAAAATGCAGCTGTTACTAGGTAAGTTCTATTGACAGAAGGTAGTGTTTGTGAAAACAGAGTTGCATGATTGTCCAGTAACATTATTTTTGCCCTATTGTATTCTGCAGCTTAAAGTATCAAAAATTTTCTGAATCTTGCTCTTAGGGGAAAATTCAAGATTCAAACTAAATTTAAGGTAAAAAAAATTAAAAAAATAGACTCTCTTAATCTATCCCCAGGTCACTAGAATAAATACATTTTTAACAGTAGTCTGATTTTTGGAGGAAATTCTGTTCACTTTGATGAGAAATATATGAATAACTGGTAAGGAGAGGGTTTTGTTACATTTTTTTTTATTGGGGGGGGAGGGTGTGCACACAGTAGACATTTTACCTGTGAAAACTTTTTTTTTCCATAAAATTTTGGTAAACCATTCCTGAAGTAACCAGTAAGATATCAGTCAGAACTAATATACACAAAAGTCTGTCTGTGTGTGAACATCTGTGTGAGTGCACTCAGGAGAAATCTGAGTCATGGAGTCAGTTGACTCGGAAAAGATCTCAGGGAGTCTCCAGTCCAGCTAGCAGCTCAAAGCAGTATAAACATTGAATTCAGACCACTTGCTCAGGGGTCTGACAAACTGGCATTTGAGAATCTCCAAGGATCAAGATTATAAAATCTATAAATTCCACTCATACCAATTCTTGATTATTCTCATAGTGAATCCTTTTGCATTCCAATTTATGACCAGTTTCTGAATGTGTTTACTGTACACTCTGCTAAAGAACCTAGCTCTTTCTTCTTGGCAACCTCCTCTGCAGTGCTGTTAGGCCCCATTCAAGACTTCCTTTTTCCTGGCTAAGCAATCCTAACTACCTCAGTCTTTTATCTGTGCTGTTAGAGAAGAAGAAATAGTTTTCTGTGAGATCAAGTTCATCCTAGCCTTGCTTAAATTACCCATTACAAGCTCAGAAAAACTTTGAACAGCTCCAGAATGTTTTACAAACAAGTGTTCTTTACAGTTGCCCCCTAAGGATTTCACCTACGGTCTAAAGAAGCCAGTGGAACACCACCTATTGATTTCAAGAGTTTTACATCAAGCCAAAATCAAAGTAATGTTTTTGTTTGTTTCTGGGTTCTTGAACTTTGACTAGCAATTAAATGTTGGGGTTTTTCAAACCCTGAACACAGGGCTTTTTGGATAATCTAAAATGGCAAAAGTGTGCATAAGTAGATAGATTAGTAAATAAAAATAAACCAGTTCCCTTTTTTTTTTTTTTTTTTCACAAAAAAAAAGGTGGAAAAAAAAGTAAAACAACAAATATGTTTCATGCATTTTTAAAATGACACATAATATTTATAAACAAGTGTCACCAATTGTGATAATCTCTTGGCATGGAAAATATTCTTCCCTAACCTATCAGAGTTACCAAATTAAAAGCTTGGTCCATGTTTTTCTTACTTTGGGAGCCTGAGAGCTGGACACAGGTACTGCATGTGGGGTCTCACAAGAGTTGAGTAGAGGAGAATAATCTCCTTCGACCTGCTGGCAGGGTGGGGGAAGAAGGAGGAAGAATGGATGTTTGGAGTTAGGGCATTAGTCTTCCCAAGTAATTGTGTATGATGAAGCCCTGCTTTCCAGGAAGTGTTTAAACATCTGCCTACCGATGAGAGGATAAACATCTGCCCCTATCAGAAGTGAGCAGCTGGGTGAGGGTTTATCTGCCAGTCAGGGACAACCCAGCTCAAGGTGTCAGTGACTTTCTTAATATCTTCAATAGTGATAATTCATCTGTTGCCCCTTGCACAGCACTTTGTTCCTAAAAATTTCCAGTATATCTTTCTGTCTTCATTTCTTTGTTATGTTTATTTGTTTTGAGAGCATAAATACTGAAATACAATCATTCACATAAACCTACTAACATTCTTAGTATATCAGGCAGCACTCCTTTTATAGTATAACTCTTGCCATAACTTTTCCCTCAGATTTTCTTTCCTTGTAATTTTTGAAAATCACAAATACATAAATAAGTAAATATATTTATCATAAAACCACTTTCAAAAATTGTCAAAAGTATTTTTTAGATAATCATCTTTCAATTTACCACTTTAATTTCTTCCTCTGTATTGTCAGACTCCTGCATTATAGGAATCTATCATGTGTTCTGCTACTTTGTCACTTTGTCACAGATCTTGACAGTTTAGACTTGATTACCTCTAATTTTCTTGACGTTTATTATTTTTTCATAACTTGTACACTGTTTCATTGAACTTTTGTTATTAATAGTATTCCATTAATATTGACTCTGGTCAGAATCTCCTAAATTTTCTGATTACATATCTGCTTCTTTGTTCATGTTATGTGGTATTATATGATTTATTTATACTACTCTTTCTATATCCAAGACAGAGTTTCCTAAATATGCTTGGTACATCCTGAGTCACCAGTTTATTCCATAATATGTCTTAATCTTTCATCTTGAATCTTATAAAAATCAATAAACACATATAACTTTCTAATTACTTAATTAGCAGAGATTATTATGAGAGTAATTTGATATGGGAGGGCACATGAGGCTCAGCCACATACAGTCTACTTTTCTTGTAAATTATACTTTAGACCACTAGTGTGGAAAATACCATTTCACATTTGTTTTGCTGCTTTGGGGAAAAGTACATTACGATTCACATTTCCTTTCCAACCTTCATGTTCCAGGGCTCATCTGACATGCTACCATAAGTATGGTATGTACTACATACTGCAATATTGATTTACAAGTATGCCAAAAAGCCTCAGTTTCTCATCTATATGTCTATCTATCTATCTATCTATCTACCTATCTATCTATCTATCTATCTATCTATCTATCTATCTATCCTGGCTTGTTTTTTCCTGTGAGAACCAGAATGCCTACAGTATATAGAATCATAGAATAGTTAGCGTTGGAAAGGACCTTAAGATCATCTAGTTCCAACCCCCCTGCCATGGGCAGGGACACCTCCCACTAAACCATGCCACCCAAGGCTATGTCCAACCCTGCCTTGAACAGTGCCAGTGATGGAGCATTCACAACTTCCTGGGCAACCCACTCCAGTGTCTCACCACCCTTACAGTAAAGAATTTCTTCCTCAGATCCAATCTAAACTTCCTCCTTCAGTGTTTTAACATATTTTCCATATGATTTGTTAAACATTGGCTATAAGATGAGCTCAATATGAAGTAGAAATGTAGGCAGTAGACAGAGTAAGCGCAAATTTTGCTTTCATGTGATGAACTTCTTGTAGATTAAAGGTTTCAGAAAGGGATCCCGCATCACAATCACAAGATGAAATCTTTTTAAAAAGAAAATTCTCTTCTGAGAGAAAGTCTAATGAGAATTATCCCTTTCTCTAAGTGAAGAATTGTCACTCCCTTGTATAAAATTAATTAATCTAACAAGACTTCACTTGTAGACGTAAGTATTCTACAGCTGGAAAACCGGGTACAGCAGTGAAGGGTTACCAGCTGTATTCAAACTGTCTACTCATTTTCAAGTGACAGCATCAATGCCATTACTTACTTCTTTACATGCCAAGGGAATGTTGCAAGCTTCAAGCAAAGTAAAAGGCGAAGTCTGAAGACCAATCACAGAATACCTGTAACACTAGTGTTTTTTGGGTTCATATCCAAAACTGATGTGCAGAAGTAAGCTGGATATCGACAAATCCAGTAAATTAATCAAAACAATCAGGATTCATCTATGTAAGTTCCAAATGTTATTTCAAAATACTGGTAACCAATCTGATGCATATCAACCATAAATAATCAGAGTTTGGTTGTAAAGAACCATTTAGCCTCTGCTAAGATTAAATAGTGCAGCTAACAGAGAAATGCCCAAAATCATGTAAATTTAATCATTTTTTAGCAGAACGGACTCCTGAACTGTGTCTATATTAAATTAGATTGTTAGAAGAATAACAAACGACAACAGCAACAAGATTCGGTTTTAAGCAATGGGAAAGTAAAATAGAGAAGTTATTCTAGAGATCTGATTTCCAGAAGTTTATTTAATGGAGATTATGCCTATAGGAAACTCCTGCTTAGAATTTTAAAATGTCACAATGGACACAAAATAGAAAACATCCTTTATCATTTTTTTTGCAAATTGTGATTCACTTCCAGCAGAAAAATGAAAACGATCTGTTACAGCCACATATTGACAAAAATGGCATTTTGATGGGGTGTGAATATATATCATTCATCCATTAGCAAAGAAAGCAAAGGTTAATGAAACTATGTGAACAATGCATAATGCTGAATAACAAGGAGGTCACACAACCTTTTGCATTTCTGCTTGAGGCCAAAAGTAACATTTAGGAGTTCACAATATTTTCAAGCTTTATAAATGTTATATCATTAGCTATTCTCTGCCTGGAGAAAGAAGAACTGATACGTTTCAGGACTGTACACAGAGATAATTTAATATTAAATAATGCTTAACTTGAGATGTGATTTTATATTCAAATGGTTTTGAAATTACTTGTTTTCTAATAAATATAATAAATTCAGTGAAAAAAAAAAGGAAATGTAATACAGAGGTCAAGAAAACAAACTATAATATTTTTATAATATTGACTACCAACCATAGTACAATACAGATCTTTTAATGATATATAAAAAAATAAAAAAAGTCTGGCATCCCTAATGACAGTAAATGGAATTATCTGAAGTTTCATCTCACCACAAAATTATAAGTACTATATTTGAAGAAATGGAAAGTGCAAGGTTAAAAAAAACTAGTTTGTTCACTTTCTTGTCATGCAACAGTCAGTGGACAGTAGATTGGTAAATGAGGTAAAATGCACCATTAAACCTGGAAGGCTAACTGAGGCTTGAGGATGTTAAAAGAAGACATGCTGCATTATTTTCTTTCAAGTATTTGCCAAGAATATAATACTTAGAAGAAAACTTTCAATTAAACGAAAGAAACAATTCTTGTAGAGATTAATGTAGAATATATATACACTTTAATAAAATCTGTTTATTTCTCAGCCCTCAGTTTTTCCTTTCTAAGACATGGCAAGACCATATGATATATATATATATAAAATGAATTTTCTATTCCTTATAAAACTTCCTTATCTAATCTTAGAATCAAAGAATCATTGAATAGTTAGGGTTGGAAAGGGCCTTAAGATCCCCTTAAGCATGTCAGGGTCCCTCTGGATGGCATTCCTTCCCTCCAACGTATCAACCAAGCCACAGAGCTTGGTGTCATCAGCAAACTTGCTGAGGGTGCACTCAATCCCACTGGCCATGTCACCAACAAAAGATGTTGAACAAGACCAGTCCCAACACCAGTGCCCGAGGGGCACCACTCGTTACTGGTCTCCAGCTGGACATTGAGTCACTGAGCACAGCTCTTTGTGTTCGGCCATCCAGCCAGTTCCTTATCCACCAAATGGTCCATCTATCAAATTGATGTCTCTTCAATTCAGAGACAAGGATGTCATATGGATCAGTGTCAGAGTCTTTGCACAAGCCCAGGTAGATGATATCAACTGCTCTATCCTTGTCCAAAAGTTCCGTAGCTCCATTATAGAAGGCCACCAAATTGGTCAGGCAGGATTTCCCCTTAGTGAAGCCATGCTGGCCGTCACCAAGCACCTTATTGCTTTTCATGTGCCTTAGCATGCCTGCCTTCCAGAAGAATCTGCTCCAAGATTTTGCCAGTCACAGAGGTGAGACTGACTGCTCTGTAGTTTCCCGGCTCCTCCATTTTCCCCTTCTTGAAAATGAGGGTCAGCTTTCCCTTTTTCCAGGCATTGGGAAATTCACCTGACTGCCATGATTTTTCAAAGATGATGGACAGTGGCTTAGCAACTTCATCTGCCAGCTCCTCCAGGACCCATAGAGGGATTGCATCAGGTCCCACGGACTTGTGTACATTCAGGTTCTTAAGATGGTCTCAAACAAGATCATCTCCTACAGTGGGCCTAGAGTTTCCATTCTCACAGTCATTGCATTTGCCTTCCAAGACTTGGGTGGTGTGGTCAGAACAGTTGCCTGTGAAGACTGAGGCAAAGAAGTCATTAAGAACCTCAGCTTTCTCCAAATCTGGGGTAGTCAGTTCTCCTGATAGCTCCCAGAGAGGGCCCACATGGTCCCTAGTCTGTCTTTTATTTGCAATGTACCTATAGAATCCCTTCCTGTTACCTTTCACATCCCTGGTCAAGTTTAATGCTAACTGGACCTTAGCTTTCCTAACCTGGTCCATAGATTCATGGACAGCGTACTTTTATTCCTCCCAGGCCACCTGTCCTTGCTTCCACATTTTATAAGCCTCTTTTTTCCTTCAAAGTTTCCTCAGCCACTCCTTATCCATACAAGGAGGTCTCCTGGCCCTTCTGAAGCACTTCCTTCTTGTTGGGATGCAACACTGCTGAGCTTGTAGCAGGTGATCATTGAATATCAACAAACAATCTTGGGCCCCCCGCCCTTCATGGCTATATCCCATGAAACCTTACTAAGCAGGTTCCTGAAGAGTCCAAAGTCTGCTCTCTTGAAGTCCAGGGCAGTGAGCTTGTTGCATGCCCTTCTCACTGTTCTGAGGATCTCGAATTCAACTACCTCATGATCACTGCAACCAAGGCTGCCCTGGAGCTTCACATTTCCAACAGGACCTTCCCTGTTGGTAATGGTGAGGTCAAGAATGGCACCCCCCCTTCTTGGCTCCTCTATTACTTGTAGAAGGAAGTTGTCTTCCACACAATCAAGGAACCTCCTGGATTGCTTGTGCTGGGCTGTCCCGTCCCTCTGATAGATATCAGAGTAGTTGAAGTCCACCATGGGAACAAAAGTCTATGTGCATGAGGCTGTTCCTATCTGTCTAAAGAGCACTTCATCTACAGAGTCCTCTTGATCCGGTGGTCTGTAACAGATCCCCACAGTAATGTCTCCCATTGCTGTTCTCTCTTTAAACCTGACCCACAAACTCTCTCTTTACTGATCACCTGTCTCCAGAAAGAGTTCCATACTCTCCGGTCTATTTCCAACATAAATTTCAACTCCCTCTCCCTATCTGCCAGGCCTGTCTTTTCTAAATAGCCTGTAACCTTCCATTCCAACACTCCAGTCATAGGAGCATCCCACCATGTTTCTGTGATGCCTGTTATATCATATCCCTGTAGACATGAGCACGTCTCTAATTCCTAGTTTGTTCCCCATGCAACCGGTTTTTGTATACAGGCATCTGAGCCAAGCTCCAAATGAAGCCAGTTCATTGGCTGGAGCAGCTGGAGTATCTCTACATTGCTCCAAGCATTCATTGTAGGTGCTGGGAAGTGACTGGGTGTGCTGAGATGGAATGATGCCCCCCTCTCCCAACCCATCTAGTTTAAAGCTTTCTTGACCTACCAAAACTGCTCTAACCCTTCTTTTGTCAGACTAACTCCTTCAGCGCCCAGTAGACCTAGCTTGCTAAATAGAGTCCCATGTTCTAAATGACCAAACCCCTGACTATGGTACCAGCCTTCTATCCATTTATTGACCTGGTCAATCCTCCTGGCCTTTCTAACATCCTCCCCTTTTTCCTGTAGAATTGACAAAAAAGTTCCAGAGTCGCTAACCACTTCTCACAGGTCTCTGTAGTATTTCCTTATTTTCTCCAGGCTACTACTGCCTGTATCACTGGCACCCACATGGATCACCAGAAGTGGGTAATAATCAGTGGGACTTACTAGAGCAGGCAATCACTCTGAAACATCCCAGACTGATGCCCCTGGTGGACAACGCACCTCCCTTGAGGCTGGGTCAGGCTGAGAGATGGGTTCCTCTGTGCCTTTCAAAGTACAGTCCCCTACTACTACCACCAACCACCTTTTCCTGGCAGCAGTAGTAGTGATCTTTACCAGTGCATCAGCCAATTGTTCATGGTGCAAGTGTGTTTCTTCATTAGCCCCATGCAGAGCTGCAAAGTGGTTCTGGGTGGGGACATCAGATATAGGAGGAAGCGCCTTCTTTTAATTATCCTCTTCCTCCTTTTTTTTGTTGCTTTTTTTTGTTACTGTTTCCCAGTTTCCAGGGTTAGCAGCCTTCTTCTTCCCTCCATGAGTTATAATGGATGCTTGAGGCCCCTGCACAGTTTGGGCCTGGAGAAAACAGTGCTGTTTCCTCTCAGCTTTCCTAACATCTTTTATCCTATTAACAGCATCTGGCAGCTCAGACCCTGCTGCAGGAAGACCTCTACCAGGGAGCACCAAGTGCCGCCCTGCCTGTTGTGCACCCTTGCCTCAAGAGACCAGTACAGGCATTCTCTACACTCTGAGCTCTGCTCTGCAGCCTCCTCTCTCATCAGTTCTGTCTGGGTGCCTATGCTGGCTACTGACGAGGCAGCGAGAGCAGAGCTCCCAGACCAAGCCCTGGTCATAAGTCGAGGGCTCACCATCCTGTTCACCTCTGCGTGCAAACTGCATCACGCGTGTTCCCTGGGGCAGGTTTTTAACCAGTCAGGGCTGGTGCCCCTCCTCCTGCCACCACCCCCTCTGAGTCAGCTGCTCGTGTCAGCTGAGCTGCCAGCTCCTGGGCAAGTCCTGTCAAGGACTTGAGGTTCTGTCGGTGGCTGTTGCCACTCTGAGTTGAGGCTCCTGAACACTGAGCTTCCCCCACTCAAGTGTTGAAGGCATCCTCTCTCTAGCTACTCACCTCAGACCTTGAATCTTCCAGATTGGAGAATCACAGAATCAGAGAGGAAGGGACCTCTAGAGGTCTTCCGATGCAATACCCCTGCTCAAGCAGGGCTAACTGCAGCCAGTTGCTCAGGACTGTGTCCCAATGGCTTTTGAGTATCTGCAAGGATGAAAACTCCCTGGGCAGCCTGTGCCAGTGCTCAGTCACCCTCACACTGAAAAGTTAGTTTTGACGTTTCTTTGTTTCTGTTTTGCCCATTGGCTATTGTCTTATCAGTGGTCACTGAAGAGTCTGTTTTGGACTTTACCCTTCATGTTCTAATATTTGTACATACTGATAAGATCACTCATTAAGACTTGATCAAGCCCCAGTTCTCTTACCCTATCCTCACAGGAGAAAAGTGCTAATCCCTTAATCATCTTTGTGGATTTTCACTAGGCTCTCTTTAGAATGCCCATCTCTCTGTTGTATTGAGGATCACAGAAGTGGACTAATGCTCCAAGTGTAGCCTCATCAGTGCTGAGTAGAGGCATAGAATTATAGAATCATAGAATAGTTAGGGTTGGAAAGGACCTTAAGATCATCCAGTTCCACCCCCCCTGCCAGGGACAGATACACCTCCCAGTAAACCATGCCACTCAAGTCTCTGTCCAACATAGCCTTGAAATGACATGGATCACCTTCCTCAACAAATGTTTGATGTTGCTGGGGATACTATTTTCCTTCTTTAGAGCAAGGGCACATTGCTGGCTCATGTTCAACTTGATATCCACGAGGACTCTTCCAGAGAAGAGACATGAAGATAATCAGGGGGCTGAAGCAGTTCCCCCATGAGGATAAGATGAGAGAACTTGGCTTGTTCAGCTTAGAGAAGAGAAGGCTGCAGTGAGACCTTAGAGAAACTTTCCAGTACCTAAAGCCTACAGAAAAACAGGAAAAGAAGTTTTATTGGGGAATGTAGTGATAGAACAAGGGGTAACAGTTTTCAGATGAGGAAGGGTAAATATAGATTGTGTTAGGGGTAATTTCTTTACTATTTGGGTGGTGAGGCACTGACATGGGTTTCCCAGAGAAGTTGTGGCTGGCCCCTTCCTGGAAGTGTTCAAAGCCAGGTTGGACAGGGCTTTGAGCAACCTGGTATGGTAGAAGTTGTCCCTGCACATAGCAGGGGGGTTTGTCCTTTCCAACGCAAACCATTTTATCATTCTATTATTCTATGATTCTATGATTTCACTGCTGAGCATGAAGTCATATGGTATGGAATAGCTGTTTAAAAACTTGGGGTCAACTGTCCCAGCTGTGTCCATTCCCAGTTTCTTGCCCACCCAATGCTCAACAGTAGCCAGAATTCTGGTTTGCTATCAAGACTGATTTAGTCACAAATTCGAAACACAGCAGCATCTAGGCTGTTATGAAGAAAATTAACTCCATCACAGAAACAAAACAATCTCCATCCCTTATTATGTGTTATTAATATCATGGTCAGCAACAATAACTGAGGAGACTTGGGTGTAGGGAAAGTATCCATTGCTCAGAGACTAGCTGGGCTTCTGTATTCTTGTTGAAGCTGATTAATTGCCTTTGCATTGCTTGCTTTGCTGTTTACTTTTTGTCTTCCTCTTCCCTTCATTTGTCTCAACTCAGGAATTTCCTTTCTTTTGCTCTCCTGACCACTGAAGGGGGAGAAGTGAGCAAGAGGTTGTGTAGTGCTCAGCTGCTGGCTGTGGTCAGCCCACCACAACCCCTCATCCACAGGCATCATTTCAGAGAGACATGACAGCCATAAGCCTGGATGAACAGGTGAGTGACAGGGGTGGATTTCTGTTCTTATTTCCACAAATTAGAACCTTTCATTCTAGATAGTAACTTTATCAGAATGATCCATGTTTTTGTTATGCAAATGCCCAGTTACTGATAGTGTAATACTCTATTTACTTTAGAAGAAGCAAGCTCATTATGCGGTTAACAACTTCCTTATCAAGTAAAACATCTCACCAGGAATGCAGAACTCTGCTTGTTTATAATATTAAGAACTTTATCACTTTCTAGCCTTTGTGTGATGTTTCATGTACAGTTGTGCTGATACCTTTGGGAACTCAATTTTTCAGAAACCATTCTTTACCCAATTGCTAAATTACTCAATCCTTGTTAAAAAGTACCTCATCTTCACCCCTTGTCATTTATAAAGAACTAACTAAAAGGCATTTGCCATAAGGGTATACTGCTAAAAAAAAAAAAAAAATAAAATTACCTTTTATTTTCAGATAAACAGTTTGTTGTCTTTTATTATACAGCAAAAATCTAAAATTTTTCATCTTAGGATTCTGCTGGCTGAACCTTAGCAGCAAAATTTCACTTTACTATGGATACTCCATGCAGAATAGGAGAAATGAGAGATCTAACCCTCCTGTTCACTTTCTGTGCCACAGCATGTCTACTTTCTAAATGTACAGATGAATGACAGAGAATTTCATTGCTTATGATTAATAGAAAGAAATAAACAAGGTAATAAACAATGTTGCAACAGCAATTTTGTGCCACATTTCTAGTTCCATCTCCTCCTTTCATTCTGTACATTGGCAGTCTTGAAGCCATGCATCTTGAATATCAGTCCTAAGAAGTAGTATCTCTGAAAGAGCCAATTTACACAGAGCCAGACCTGGAAAATTTTATCAGTGAAAGAGTTAATTAGGAAGCAGATAGAAATCATGGCATGAAAGTTAACCTTCTAGACAAGCTGCTCCAGGTTGGTTATTAGTGAGGTATTGGAAAGTAACGTAATAAAGACAGTGACTTCTTTACAGTTCCTGAATTCTGCTGTGTTCCCAAGCTAAGAGGGCAATAAGTAGTGATATTTCTGTTAACGGGTGGAGCATGGGAACATATTACTGCCATGAGCCTGGTAACTATAGCTACATTTATCCTACAAAGAGAAACCCAAAGGGCATACAGTGGAAGAGGGTTTGATTCTATTCCATGATTAAAGAGTGCTGAGGTGCTTAAAATAAAAAAATTGTAAACCCTGACCCCTGAGGTGTTATTGTTAGGCTAACAAAAACTTAAGGGTTCACAAAACAGAATCTTAGGTCTTTTGCCCAGTATAATCCAATAAATCTGAAACAAGGTTAGCAAAAAATATCTCTGGACACTCAGTTTACTCGTCATCCATCATTAAAATGCTACTATATGTTTCAGGATAGCACATTAACAGAAAATAATCAGAAATGGCTTTCAATAAATTACTTTCTAGTGTATATGATCCTCTTTCTCATATCTGGACTATTACATCTCATCTTAAAATAGCTGCAAATATTTAAATTTGGAGAATTCTTTCCAAGAAAAAGATATCAAATATATTTGCTTAAAGCCTTTCATTTAATATACACATAACAAAAATTGTAAGATACCTATTATGCAACTTTATTTCCCTCTTTCAAAATACTGATTTTATTAAAAAGCATGTATGATTTGATTCTGTTTTGAGACCCTCATTACAAGGAAGACATTGAGCTGCTGGAGTGAGTTGGAAGAAGAGCAATGAAGCTGGTGAAGGTCCTGGAGCACAAGTCTTAATGAGGACCAGCTGAGGGAACCATTTAGCCAGAAGAAAATTAGGCTGAGAGGAGACGGTCTCTTTTCTAAATTCTTCTCATTATGTGGGGACCATGATGCATGATTTCTGTCAGCTTTCATTGTGGTCTCTGGGCAGGTTACGATTTCCAACTGTGCAAACAGTGACCTCTTCAGCCATTAAAGTTAATTCTGACAAGAATTGTGCATCAGAGGCTTGAAATGCCATATTTCATAGTCCAAAATACTAATACAAAATTAAACAGATGGTGATTTAGAGTAATATATCGTGATGAGCTGCAGCAGCTCAAGGATGAATAAGTCATTAATTTATACACTGAACTGCACAAAACTTTATGTGTATAAGATGCAAGTTTTCATTGTCCTTTAAATGAGATAGGAACATATGCCCTTTGCCTGTAACATGACCTAACTTGTTAATCAACTCTCCTCTCTCACCCACAAACAAAACTGCCCCACTCTTCCCGGGGTTATTTATATGACAGTGACTTTGAGAAATAAACCAATCAACACTTTCAGGAGAAAAACTGCAGTATTTTGTGTAACATTTCCTTCAAAGGAAGAGACATCATAAATCTAGAATAGAAAATGAAAGATATGTCATTTTTTATCAGACCGGTAGTGGTCTGCCTAGTCTTCAAACTCCAGATCGATCTTTTTCCTTCTCAGCAGCTGATGGGCAAAACCTGTTTCCCTAATGGCAAATCAAATCTACATGATGTCCCATAGACAAAAAAGATGTCTGTTTTCAAGAGCAGTGTTAGATTTTAATGTAAACATGCACCACTAATGTCATGGGTTCAGCAGCAGCAGTCATTTTTCTCTTTTTCATAGTAGCTGGTGCAGCACTGTGGTTTTGATTTTTGG
>JASSUY010035790.1:0-22054 GCA_032466535.1 Forpus xanthops
AGAAGGCTGTGTGGAGACCTCATAGCAGCCTTCCAATATCTGAAGGGGGCCTATAGGGATGCTGGGGAGAGACTCTTCATGAAGGACTGTGGTGAGAGGACAAGGGGTAATGGGTTCAAACATAAACAGGGGAAATTTAGATTGGATATGAGGAAGAAATCCTTTAAGGTGCAAGTAGTGAGGCACTGGAATGGGCTGCCCAGGGAAGTTGTGAATGCTCCACCCCTGGTGGTGTTCAAGGCCAGGTTGGACATAGCCTTGGGTGGCATGGTTTAGTGAGAGGTGTCCCTGCCCAGGGCAGGTGGGTTGGAACTAGATGATCTTAAGGTCCTTTCCAACCCTAACTATTCTATGATTCCATGATTCCATGAAGTAGGAGGAAGCTGGGAAGCAAAAGCTGCAGAGTTTAATTAGTTCGGGCAGAAACTTGGGCCCTGGCAAATCACTTGATTAGTGTCTCAGTTTCTGCTTTTGTGCATTGCCTTAGAAAGACATCAGACTTAAAGAGGAGAAAGAGAGGTGCCCTACCTACCTGTGAATATACCTGTATGGACAGACAGGCCTTATGGATAGGTCACATGCCTGTTAGAAAATGAGGCCTAAAACTCAGAGTGAAGGCAGACACTGAACACACATGCAAATGGACAAGCTCATATGTACTCTGTGTCCATGGGATGATGCACATTGGACAGACACAGTGTTCTTACCTCTTTGGTAATGGCCAAGGAAACATGAAGTCAACTAAGAAGGACTTGTTAGTGGCAGATAGCCAGGTATCTGACACTGAAGAATCCCTTGGTCTTTTCCTCCCTGAAAGGCAATTTCACCAAAAAAGACTGATTTTATGCATCACCAAAGTACTAATCTGCACCCTCTGCAATTACCAAGGTGTCAGGTCAAACAAAGGGTGGTGCTTCTCAAACAGCATTTAATTAAATCATGGAACTCATTGTGACAGGAGGCTGTGGTGGACAAAAGTGGACACAAATCCAAAAGGCAGAGATGGTTGCAGAGTGGATGGGTTAGTTTGTGGCCATGAAACAAGAGAGTCTTTCTGAAATCCATGGCACACAAGGTCCCTGTGTTGCTGCCTCCTGGAAGCTGGGAGGCTGCACTGTGTTTCTGTTTCTTATACCCTATCTGTACCGTGTCCCTGAGATACAGTCCTGTTTTGTTGGTATTGTGAGCTACTGGGACTCACATGCAGGAGGTCTGCTGCTGCTGCTGGCAGCATTCTGAACACAGGTAAATCCTTACTCAGTCCCACCTAGGCCAGTGACCTGAGGCACCCACATCTATGAACTCAGGACCACTTCCATTATCCTTCCGACTTCAGCTAGCAAATCATCTTGTTCCACACCTTCCTCTCTTCCCTGAACATTACGCTTGCAGCTACATGGAGCAGAAGGCAAAACTAGGAAACACAGTGGATGGGCTGTAGCTGTAACACTGCTGTGGACTAAGGCAAAGAAAAGGCTGCTCTCCCATCTTTACACCGTGACTGCTTTGGAGTAATTTCACTACTTCCCTGTGGACATCTGAGCACTCAGAGCTCAGAGGCTCAAATAAAAAACATTTCTAACTTTCCTTTACACTGAGAAGGAAGAAGCATGAACATGGGGCTTTCTTACCAGTCATCGCTGCTGAGCCACGTGAGTGTGTTGAGCAGACCTTGCTGTGCTTCAGAGAAGGGTTTGGCTTCCTGGTCATCTTCATGCTCTGACTTCTCTGCACACTCTACAGAGCCTGGAGCAGTGGCTGGCAATGGTGTCACTGTAAGAGAGAGAGAGAGGGTCAGACATCAGCATTGCATACCACGGGGCATGGCACTCCACCAGCAAGGAGTCTGCAACACAATCTCTCAGCCAAGAAAATCACAGGGGTACAGACTGGCATTGGCCCACAGGCTTCCTGGCTGTCTGGCTCGTTGCTTGCCCCAGCACTCAGCCATGCCGCCGGTGCCCACCCTGGGCACCCTCTCTTTGTGTGAACCTGAACGTGGCGCACACAGAGCCAGCTCCCCAGTCCATACAGGTGATACAGTCAGCTCACACATTCAGAGTGTCACAGAGGTCATGCTCATTGGGAGGCAGTGGTGCCCTTCAGGGCTTGCTATCCCAGGAGTAAGTTTCCAAGATGACCACATAACTCCGTGTAGCACCTTCCTGTTTCTCATAGAACTGGGGACAGAGGCACCCAGTGACTTTCTGAGGAAACACCTCCATCTGCTCCCAGTGATCAGCAAGCCCCAGCCACTGAGTACTGCTAGGCTTGGGCAAGTCCCCAAGGAGCAACCACCAGCATACAGTGATACCTGACCCTCTAAACTCCACAGAGCCCATGTTTCCATTTATGTCAAATATCCTAGACCACAGAGAGCTGATTGCACATACATTTTAGTATACTAGTGGGAAAGCAGAAGTTTATGGATATTGGGATTTTCCAAGCATTATGAATACTGAATCTTTTTCAGAGGTACCTGCTGACTGTATTTCAAAGATGCTAAGATGACATTTATCCGTCATCAAATGTACTTGTTTGCAAACTGTGCAATGCCTAAACTTTCTCTTGTGGAAAAATGCAGTTGCTGGTCTACACAGTTGTGACAAAAAAGCCTTCCAAATGTGAACTGAGAATATAAATATGTAAATATAGATACAAATTGTTGGCAAACAAACTCTCTTGATGATAAATACAAACCACATAAGAAAATTCAGATGATAAATGCATTTGTAATGGAGCCCATTGGACATCAAAAGCACCATAGGTAAACAATTTCATTCCTTGCACTCAAAAGCTCATTTTCAAAAGTGTAGGTGAAAATAGCTGAGCTGTCTAAAAGTGTTGAGTGTAAAAGTGTTACACAGAATGTAGAGGAACTGCTGTGGACTCCATAGTTCTACAAAGATTGGAGGAACCTTAAAATCAAAACTATTCAGATGGGTATTGATTTGGACGTCACTGGTGGCATCGTCGTGGATATTAGTGGTGGTATTCTACAAGCATGTTGATTATTCTGCAGTGAACACAGAGTATCCATGTTCAAGGTGAACTGAGAGACACATCAGGCTACTTTTGATCAGTTCTGAAAATCAGAGTAGCATCACTAGAACTTTCAGAGGATCATTCCAAGATTCTTTTTTCTTAACTCCCTCTCCTCAGTTTCATAACACAAAATAGGGTACATACAAAGAAGAAATAAGAATCACTATCGACTCACCATCTGGTGTACATTTACCACAGGTAGTGAGCAGCCTGCAAACACCAGGCAGCCCTTCTGAATGTCATCCTATTTGGGTGGGGTGACAGAAGAGGCACTGCTTTTTTCCCGTTTTCATTGCATGCCATGGGATGAGAGGCTCGCAGCTGTTAAGCACTTCAAGGTTCAACAGGATGATCGGGCCAAGTCACTAATTCCCATGCAGAGACAACCCTTGCTGCAATCAATAGGAGAGAAGCTGGCTGGGGAGCCAGAGAGCAGTACAGGCAGAGGGCTGAGGCAGTAATTGATTGTGGGAGTACACACCTGGGTGTGGTAAGCATCAGAGCTCAGCCCTGGAGTTACAGCTGCCTGCTGGCACCACTGTTGTATATAGGGCTGTCGCTATCAGCAAAAACTCGGGCTTACCAGTGAATAAGCAGTTCGGTTCCTACAGGCTGAGATGGGGGAATAATGCCACCTGCAAATAAGCAGCTATAAAAAGTAAAGTGAGGGGAAAGGGGGTATACTGCAGAACATACCCTAGGATAAGAGATCAGGATGGTAAACCAGCAATAAAATTCCTGTAAACATCAGTGAGTGCAGAAGGATGCCAACGTGAACTGTTTTTGAAAATCCACTCACAGGTGCCTCCAAAGCTCTACAAACAGAATGACTATTGTGTGGAAGCTCAGTGCAGACAGAAGAGAAGGAAAAACACATGTGTACTCGATGGAAGAAGCAAAGGCAGGTCCCTGTTAATGTGTTCTGTAAGCTTAAAACAAGTAACAAGAATGCCTGTACAAGGACTTCAGATACCCTACCATCAATCAAACTTAGAATCAGATAAAACAGCATCTTCAAGCAAATGTCAATAGCAATTATTCATATTTCAGCAAGGCCCTGTACTGCTCCACCCTCCTCCCCTCCACAAGAGACTTAACTCTGCTCAAAAGGTGTCAAAGCGTTCATCTGGAGTAAAGCAACTGCTTTCAGAAAGGCTGGAGCTACCTGAGGCAGTTAATCTACTTCTGGGTTTCACCCTTTTTGTTTGTTTAGATAAATTCACACAGACATTATATGGTCAAGAAATGAAGGTGCTTCAAGGGGTTTTATAGCCTAACTCCCTTTTCTTTCAATGAAAGGCAGTCATTAAACACCCTTAAAAATACAAACATAGATATACTTACCTGTGTTACATTAAAACAAAAAATGGAGGACATGGACTCCTCCAACAGGTCCATGTCCTTCTTGTGTTAGGACCTAGAGCTGAATACAGTACTCCAGGTTGAGTCTCACGAGAGCAGAGTAGAGAGGAAGCATCACCTCTCTTGACTTAGAACTTAAGTTCTAGTTGGGCTTTGTCTCTTGAAATTATCATCTCCCTGCAATACTTCACAATATTCTTGTAGTCCTCCTGAGTTGCCAACCCCTTCTTCCAGAGGTCATGAACTCACCTTTTTTTCCTGAGTTCCAGCCAAAACTCTCTGTGAGATTCATTGTGAGTGGGATAAGGTATAAAAGAGGGAATAAGGTATATTTTCTTTGGTCTCATTGTATAGAATTAATATGATCATATATGATGTCAGTTTGCTCAAGCACATCCAGAGGAGACCACAAAGATGCTATGAGGGCTGGGGCAGCTCTGCTCTGGAGACAGGCTGAGAGAGATGGGCTTGTTCAGCCTGGAGAAGAGAAGGCTCTGGGGAGACCTTAGAGCAGGCCTCAGTGCCTAAAGGGGCTATAAGAAATCTGGAGAGGGGCTTTTGACAAGAACCTGTAGGGACAGGACAAGGGGGAATGGCTTTAATCTGACAGAGGGGAGACATTAAGGAAAAGTTCTTCCCTGTGAGGGTGGTGAGGCCCTGGCACAGGTTCCACAGAGAAGCTGTGGCTGCCCCATCCCTGGCAGTGTTCAAGACCAGGTTTGACAGGGCTTGGAGCAACCTGGTCTAGTGGAAAGTGTCCCTGCCCATGGGCTGGATCCAGATGAGCTTAAAGGTGCCCTCCAACCCGACCCATTCTATTCTATGATTATATGATTTTATGATCTAAGAAATATGCCAGTGGTGATTTTGGCTGGTTAAAGTCACCTCCTAAATGAAGACAAGCATGCCCATTGCTTAAGGTATTAAAAATGAACAAGAGAAAACAGTAAGTACCAGAAACGGGTATATCCTATAGCTAGGATAGAATGCTGCCTGTGCCACTGATTTACCCTATAACACAAAGCCCTCCAAAGGCTTAATTTCCTAAATTCAGAGCATAGTTCCTAATTCAGGCCAGCTACATATTATGGAAAACCCTAAACTGTAGCTATGTAAGGCTACCTTTCTCCCTTCCACCAGCATCACTGTCATTGGAATGATAATGGCAGAGCAATTTGCCTACAGCCTTGGGGAAGTGCTGGATGTGCAGGATTTATCTTCTGACTTTACTGATAGAAGCAAGGAAAACAAGGTTGTGCCATTCTCTGTACAGAAAGCAGTAGCAGCGGTTCATTGCTGAGTGGAAAAAAAGTGTTAGGAAATGGCTTTCTGAAGAGGAACAAATGGAACACAAATGAATTTGAACAGCTCCAGGCCCTGGTGATGTTTCAGTAGACAGTAACTGTACTCCTTGTCATCCTTCCTTCCAGGTTAATCAAAAGCAAATGCATCCTCCGGGATTTTCAGCTTCTTTGGATCATTAGTATGCAGTAAATGAAAACAGATTACTTAATGCTATCACTACTTTCTTTTCCAACTAACAAGCTATTTTCCTAGTGGCCTCCCAGTGCATCAAAAATACAGTACTGCATTCAATACACAGAGAGTGATACTGCCCTGGGACTCAGCACTTATGTACCAGAGACTGTAGTAAGGTCAGTAAAGTTTGCTTCTCCTCCCTTTGCTTGGGAGTAAAATGATTCCACTTGTATCCCACATCCTTTGGAGTGAGGTGCCAATGTTCAATTAGCAAAATACAGCAGTTTAAACCACCGACAGGAGCAGACTTGATTACCATCCTGCAGGGATAAACTGTCAACCCTCAGGAGCCATATAACAGCTTATATAAAAATCAGCAAGAGCAGATTCAGAAAGCTGTTTTCAGTTCAACCTTCCTTGATTCCACCTGCAAAACAACAGTGTGAGCTCAGGAAGGACCAAAGGTGCAGTGTTTGCTTTTCTGGCTCCAGTCAGAGCAAGAGGCATTTGAGCAGGAGCTGAGGAGGAACTTGTCTGTTTGTTCATGTAGTGCAGCAAATGAAGCCTTGGCAGTTCAAGATGAACTGGGGTGGAAGCTCTCACTCTTCATCCCATGGCATGCTAGAGGCCAGAGTGTTGCTCTTATGAACAGGAACTTCCTTACCAACGAACCACCCCATCTGCCCTGCAGCCCCCACCTGTTCTCCTCTTCCCTCCTTCCATCTCCCACCCCAAGCATTTCTTTTCTTCCACACCTCCCAAAACTGTGTCTCCTTCAAATGACATCAAAACTCAGCAGCACACAGCTGGAGTCACCCAGCAGAAGCCTCCCTCATGCAGCTTTAAAGACTTTTCCAAAAAGCTTTTTGAAAAGAGAAAGCTAAAACAAAAAACATGTAACATCAAATCATTCTCCCAGATGTTATTGCTTTCTGGGAGAGATGCTTTTGCCAAACAACCTCCACCAGACCATAGTAAAGCAACCCCTCTGCCAGGCTCCTGCCAGCCCCTGCCAGAGCACCACCTTGCTAAGAAAACAACAATGCATGAGGCAGGGCTGTCCACCAAACTCCTTCTCAAACATGCATGTCCTTCACTTTGGAAAGCTAGCTACACTCTGTAAAGCTTGCAATCCCCCCAGGAGGAGTGCAAGCCCCACTACAGGTTGCTGCCCACAAGGGAATAAGGATTTCTGCTACTCCAGACCCTGTGTTTCCAAAACTGGAAGCACAGATGGCCATTTGTCAAGCCAAACCCTTTCTCCAGGAGGACAGGAGGCTCCCCCTTCAAGATACATGAATCCAGCAGGCAAACAGTGTCACATACCAGGAATAAACAAGGCTGCATAGCAACCACTTCTCTGAAGAAATCTTGAATGTGAGATGTAAGGAATATTTTTGGCTGCAGGGCTGGCATCACTTACACCTTGAGGCAGGGACACACTGAACTACAACGTGCTCCCATTCACTCCCTGCCGTGACTGCTGCATTAGATTCATTCCTAAAGCTCTTCACAATGCACAAGCCAACAGCAAAGTATGCAACTGACAAATGGGAGAGGAAGATTTCCACCTCCTTTGCTGCAGGATTTGATGACATCTCTGCCTGGTAAATTGCTCAGCTAGGTAACATGAGCTTGGAGCCCATCTAGGCTACTTCAGTGTAAATCATACCAGCACTACAGAAATTGCCACATCCAGGCAAGAGGGGGACTAATTCCTTCAGCCTGGATGTATCCAACATGGCATGGCCACAGTCACTGCAATCTCAACTAAATGCTGCCAAACTGAAATTCTCCACCACCCCCATTACCACTATTTTATACCTCTCCCCTGTGCTGTGGATAATCATGCAATATGCAATGCAGAGCTGAAATTTAGCTTGGTTACTGCACATGTTCTGTTGTTGCTATGCACACTCAAAGGTACTTTCAAATGCAGAAAAATACAGTATTTTCATTATTTCTATGCCTAGTTCAGAAATCTTTCATAACAAGCTCACTGCTGCTGTTGTTACAAACACCCATGTACGCAAAAAGATTTTGTGCAGATGTGCAAGGGTTCAGATGAGGTTCCTTGTTAACCATGAGGAACAGCAGCTCAGCCTGTCTTTACAATGATTTGGATGGAGAGTGTCCACATGAGTGCTGTAAGAAAAGAAATTCAGACACTAAACAGCTAGTCCTGAGTATCTGTATCCAACCTGCAAGCCAACAGGTTAGGTGGGAAGGGGCTTTTTATATATATAAAAAATGTGCAATAATTCAGCTCCTACATGGGAGAAAGAAAAAAAAAAGAAAAAGAAACCAACACAGAAAACCATCTACACGAGTTAGCAATCCTTCTCCAACTAGCAAAGGTAAGCACATGCACACTGTTGTGGTCTGGGGAGGTGACTGTCACCTCAGTTGGTAAAAGCAGGAGCAAGACCAAAGGAAAACATCTCTCTGTTGCTGCCAAGCCACCTCACTGGTACTGGCACTGTAGGAGGAAAGGATTCAGCTTTACGCTGAGTCATCTTCAACCACACAATTCTCTCAGCTTCTCCAAGGCTGAGTTAATTAGATATGTGAAAAAATAACAACCCTATATATCACAGAATGGCAGAAAATGAGCTGACTATGGCTTGTGTCACCAAATGTGACAATTCCTGCATGAAACAGAAGGATTCACCCAAAAGACTTCTATATTTGCTACAGATAAGAGGCAGAGGACTGCCCTCAGACTCCAGCACTGCTTTAGACAGAGAAAAAGAAAATTCTACCTCAGCCATGTGGCAGGCTTCAGGCAAGACTTAAACTGCTCCAGCTCCTGTCTGCAAAGCAAGCATAGCAGAACTTCTGCTTGTTAATCCAGTCTCCCTCCCTGAGCACCTGCTTACACTTTCTTTTATTTTGGCTCAGTAATACTGAAGCTGATGGGACAGATTCAACTGAAGAGAAACTTGAAAGCCTACATGCTTACCCTCAAAAACAGTAAGCAAAAGGTTAATTTCATGCTTTCTAAAAGGAAGAAGAAATTGCAGCCCTAACTGGGGAACAGAGTACCTTCCCTTACTGAGCCTAACTTGTGTGAGACCCACTTCACCTCCATCAGACCCATGAAGCCAGGCTTTTATACCATCTGCACACCTTGTAATGACACATAACATTATGGAGGATGGGGAAGTGCCCATGTGCTCCTATTCATCCTGGAAACGAACCTGGTGACAGTTACGGCACCATTTATTGAGATGGCCACAGGATAAACCCTGTTATGGGGTCAGACCATCCCTCTCACCTATCAGTTCCAAGCACATCCACCAGTGTCTGCCCCCACCCCCACTCCCCAAGTCCAAACATCTCTCACAAGTTCACAAAACAAGTTGCCTTGAAATCCCTTTTCTCTAGACATGAAGCATGGCCTCACTAGTACAACAAACACATCTCAGACTTACCTGGCTAAACCTCCACACACTGCTTTGAAACCTCATGGCACCACAGGTAGCAGCCTGTGTTTGAGTAGGGTCTTGCCCCTATCAACTGCAGCAATAGAAATCATGCCATCTTACAAGCTTATACCCAGAAACCTGCTCTATTCCTCTCAGCACATTTTCTCTGATGTGGCTCACTTGCTAGGCAGCAGAGCCCTCTATGGCAGCCTCCTAGCTTGCAGGCAGCTTCTTTTTTGTCCACAGGAACTTCCTTTGGATTGGAAGCCCTTGGGCTTTCCCCAGGATAACCTCATTTATGCACTGGGCGAGGATGATGGATAGCACATGGCATCCCAGTCTGTGATGGAGACAGCCCAAGTGAGCACACAAGGTAAATGTTAATTAGAGCCCAGCAGACAGGTCTGGAGCTGGAGAGCATACACAGACCTTCTGGTTATGTGACCAACAACAGCAGAAGCACGTTATTAGTTTAGTACTGGAGGTGCAAATGAAGCTTTGTAGTGGTAGAAAAGAGCTGAGTGTAAGTAACAGGCTGTGTTCCAAAGCCTCCTCCACTAATAAACGTTACAGTGAGCTGACATACACCATCACAGAGAAAAGGTGGATATGAAGGTCTTTTTTTTTTTTTTTTAATGTTCATTTTCATCAATTCTGAATTCAATTGAAGGAAAAAGGTGTGAAAAGTTGGAAAGAAAGCAGGAAGAGTACAGACACTGCTGTACTGCCTTTCTCCCTCTGCCCCTGCTTTGCCCAGTCATGAGTAGCATCAAGACCTCCTTGCCTTTTCTTTATTCAATTGGACACTGTCCTCTAATCAGCAAGGTCCTGAGGGCTGCAGGAGGGATACCAAGTCCTACAACCCTTTCTCCACCAAGTGCTGTCATGACGAATAAATAAAATTATCTAGAGTGACAAGACAGGTGCACAGGGCATGCACCTCAATGCTGTGAAAGGCAAACAGAGAGAAGCTGTTAAGATGCAAAAATATGCAAGGCAGAAAAACCTGCATCTTTGGCATTGGCATTTTCAGACATCCCTGTTGCAGTGGAAGACTTCTGCACCCCTGAGTGCTGAGCCCAGTGCTTGAAACTAAAAGCTCATAAAAACACTACTTCACTTTCCTTTAAGGAGATATGTTTTATGAAAAAGCTCATGAAGGAAAACAAGAAAGGATAATACAACTTTACAATTCAAATAATTAATACACAGAAACACTAAGGTCAGGGAAAACCATGACAGTAACACTTTGGTCTCATAACTCTATTGCAGCTTCTCTCTGATGAGCCCAGAGCAGTTTGCTTTGCCACAAATGGCACCGAACACCTCTTATGCTGTGACTCAAGGTGATTCAAGCAGTGCTACAATACACTGAGAAGCTGAGGCAGGCAGAAGTGCTCCAAACACCACTTGGGACCTCAAAGTAAATAAACTGCAATGAGACCAGCAAAACACATTTTCTCTTGATTTAGCAACAGCTGTCTGTGGCAGGGTAACAACTGGGATAGGGTCAGCTGTGGGAGAAATGCTGAGGCATTTCAAAAAGAATAACAGCACTGTTCTCATCTAGAGTGGCACAATATTAAGAGCTGCCGGATTAGCATCATCAGAGCTTTTCATGTGGGGCTCAGAAGCTTTAAGGCTGATGGATAGAGAATCTTGACTACAGCTTGACAAAGTTTTCTAATGGAGAACACAATGATTCTACAAAATTTATGTGATCTAGGAAAACGTGCTTGTTTCAACTATTTCCATGAAAAAGCAAGTTTTAGAAAGGAACATTTGATCTTTGTTCTCAAATTCTTCCATGAACTCATAAAATAATCTCATTCTGAGTAGCCCTAAATCTATGCAGTGAAAATCTACCCACCAACTACCTCAGACACATTTCTAGACCAGACCTTGATGAGACAAAAGCCTATTTCCAGTGCTTCATTAATACAGTGGTAGAGCAGAAATTGCTGTGTGCCTGGAAAGTCACAGAGAATATCATAACTTCTGCAAGGGTTGAAAAAAGGACTCTGAAGGTGCTTTTTGGACATTCATGATACAAAAGGACACAGGCAAATAATCTCCAAGCTGCAAGTGTGCCTTAGAGAATAAGGACAAGGTGTCCCAGATGCACAAGCACATCCCAGCTCCAGTCCCCAAAGAGGACCCACAAACTGGGCAAGACCTCCATGTGACAGCAGGGAGACAGCCCAGTTTGGGATTGCCCAGAGCCCCTCTAATACCTTCTGGTAATCCAGGGCACTGTACACACACTGTGTTTTGCAAGCCAATTCATTCTGGATGATGTGTTTCTAAACTAAGGCCACTTGGTTCCCCATGTTGCTAATCTAGTTAACTGCACATTGGCTAATTGTAGGCTTTAACTCTGCCAAGCAGGACATGTCAATGTCTGCCTGAAGAGTCAGCAGCCACATCAAGCCACACCTCATCTGAGGAGACAGAGAAACCAGCTGCTAGTGCCTGCTGTCCTGTACAAGTCTGTATTCCATTTGCTTTACCATGATAGAGCTGTTATTAGGTAATGGGAGGGAAACAAAACCAAAGCAATGATCATTACCTCAGGACACCCTTTGCAAATGCAAAGTCTGAGGCAGCTAAACACAGGAAGGCAGAAAATAAAAGGCAGAGACCCCTGGTTCTTACATAGGTCAAAAGCAGGGTCAGCAGGGCAGTTTGTTAATGCAGTGTATGCAAATACACATCTCATGTATCTGAGGGTTATATATTATTCAAAAGCCCAAGGCTTTCTCCCTAAGTTTACCAGAACCTAGCACAAATAATTTAAAACCATTAACCCAATTGCTATGGTTTGTACTGAATGCCCAGTCTCCTGAACATCAACATGGGCATCTGTCTTGGTGGCAGACCTGGTGCCCCTCTAAAGGGGTGGTGCACCACTAAAGGTGAGCAAAGTTCATTTGCTCCACCAGTGCTGCACCATGGCCCACTGTTACAGAGCAACATGCAGTGTTAACATGCCCAGCTCATCCGCTTTGCTGCCTTGAACTGCAGGGATTACAGGCCCTGATGAGTTGCTTTTAAGTGCTTCAGCAAGCTACTGTGCACAGTGAAGCAACTGTGCAACATCAATGCTGTACAAAAAATAAAACACTTTCTCAAACCATCACATTAAAGCCAAGGCGAGAAGCAAGAACTGAGCCCCAGCAGCACAGAAATTAGTCCTAAGACTTTAAAATCCCTCCACTCTTACAGAAAGAGGAGTTGCACTTCTCCCACAACCCCATTTTTCCCCTCAATATTGTTCATCTGCTGAGCAGAAAATCTGTCAGCACAGTTTGGTTGCAGGGCTGAGGCTTCAGGACTGCATTTCTGACTTGAAGGGCTCAGGAAGATTACAAGCAGAGAACACAACCTCAAATATGTATAGCAGGTATGTTCATGGTAATGGAGACAGACCACCATGGAAGGATGAAGGGGCAGGGTAGGCATGCTTAGAACCCTGTGTTTTCCCACATATTCCCACGTGGCAACCACCAAACCATGTTTAGGATATTGGACCTGCTAAGACTTCTCAGTACCCACCATAGTACAGCACAGATCAACAATGGCTGGCCCGGGCTGCACTGTGCAAAAAGTGACACAGAGGAGCAGAGCTCTTTCTTTAAGACTTACAAATAGCTGGAAAAGATCTTGCTTCATTCCTTTCTGAAAGGGAAAAATGTGTGATGGAAATGTGCATGGAAAAATGAATGGACATGGATGGAAAAGCGTTAGAAGATGAAAAGATACGTTCAGGCTGCTGAGCATGCATGTAATGAAGGTGATGGAGGCTTGAACTGGTGATAGAGAAGGGAGGAATTAGGCCTGCAACTTGCTTTACCTGCCGTCAACTTTGAAGAGGTCCTTAAAAATACTTGCAGCTTCCATCACTCCCTGATAAGAGTTTGGCAAAGCACATTCCATAAGCTGGAGGACACCCAGACTTACAGGCAGATAATAGCTTGTCTCAGGCACACAGCGATGTAACAGCTTCCTCCTCACTCTCCTGTACTGGAGGATGTCCTGACAAACACAGAGACAAGATGCACTGAGGAAGGATCCCATTTCCTTGTTAACAGCTTTCCATTCAAATCCTCTATAACTCCAGAAATGAGCTGTCTGAGCACTACAGAAAAGAAAAATAGGCATAGGCTGGTAGATTTTTCTTAAATAAAATAAAAATTAAATGACAAAATCTGTATTTACAGACCACAATAAATTTATGGAGAACGCTGCAGTGGTAAATGGATATATTTTGTTTTCCACCTTCACTATTTCAAAGAAACCTCTGTGCTTACAGTCGAGAAAAGGTTTCGTAACAGCTACCTTAAATTTAACTTGTCTGAAAGGGGCAGTGGGTTTTGGGTTCGTTTATTCTGTTTATGTAGCTGTTCTTGAAATAAAATTGTATAGAATGTAATTTATTGCTTTTTTTTCTTCATTGAACCTGCAAGGTGGGGGGGGGGGGGGGGGAACAGCAGGAATTAGATAGAGGACTGAGTCTGACCCTGCTGAAATAGAACAGCTGCCATGCCCAGCCTGTGGATGTTTTGAGAAACAGCTCCTCTTCCAAATCGCAATACCCCTGTCAGTCTTGGGTAGAAAATGATTTCCAGTCACTAGCCCACAGCAGACGATATAACAAATGAAAAATAGCCAAGCTACTGTTTACAGTAGATGCCAGAAATGAAGTATGGGGGAATTCTGAGGGCACAGCACATTGGTGAGAGAACCAAGGAGAAATGGCATTGTCCCTGCCCACTGCAAGGTGGTGGCAGCACGGTGGGAACAGCTCATTCTGCTGACAGCTCTTTCTCATCAATCTGGTAGCTGTGTGCTGAGCCTTTTGTCTGAAAGTGGTGTTTGCTCATGAAAAGAGGCAAACAATGAGTGTATTGAAATGCCATAAATCCTGTGTTGGCTGAGCTCAAAGCAATTTGAGCATCCATGCAAACTTAGGCTTCGTGACTGCACCTAGAGACAGGCAAGTAATCAAAACAACATATCTAGAAGCAATCATGTGAGTGCAAAAAAAAGGGGAGAATTTGGGGGCAAAACCAGGGAGAAAACTTACATGTGGAACCAGTGCTGGGTAGAGTCGACCATTAAGCAGTCAATGAGCAAGCCACTCCTCAAGGCCTGCAAAGGTTTTCACCAAAAACATGGGTCAGCAGCTCAATGGGGTGCTGTATTTTGTGGTGTATATGCCTTCTCATATCCTCTCTGTGCTCCAGCTGCAACAGTATGTTCTTCTCCATGTCTTCTTGATAGTCTTGCCCAGCTACACTGCAAGCTTGCCCAGGCTGGATATCCTTTCTGCAGTGTTTTCCTCAGAACAAGAGAAATTCAGCAGCATGCACTTTGCTTCTGCCATGCATTTTTCTGTAAGAAGCTCCAGGCATTCAGGCACAGATAAGAAAGCATTTTAGTAAACTACCCAAGTAGGGTTATCCCTTCTGCGCAGATGGGGACACAGAAACACAGAAGTTGGAAACTCAAGCTTTCAGCCTTGACAGTCACTGGTTTCCCATCACTCAGTCCTGAAATACTTCTGATACCACTGTGATAGCTTCAGCTGCTAAGGAAACAAATCTCTTCCCATAGACTTTACTCACACTGTGTCATTCAATTCCTCATCTGAGTGAGAGCAATTATGTTGGCAGTTTCACCATTATCTGAAAGCAAAGCCAGGACTTCACCATCTTTCTTGAACATAAAAGTCCATCATCTAGCTAACAACATTTTCCAGGACTTTAGAGAGGCTTTTTACAACACATGCTGCCTCTCAAGAAATAAGAGGACTGAAAGGTGAGCTTCTCAAAGGAAACACCTTTGTGCTCTACTCTGCGGTGTCAAGTGCTGATATGTATCAATGTGGATATTTCTTAATGTCAAATTTGATGATTTTTGAGCACTTACTGAAAGACAGTAGAGATTTGCATTGTTTGTACCTAGGAGTAGGAATGTAAGCATCCAAACTAAGAAGTGTCCTTGAAACCTGGATTTAAGGGCAAGTTTAATATGGTGACAGGCTTTGCTGGAGGCTCAGGCAAGGTCATTTTTCTCTCTACAGTTGCCAAAGATCTTTGGGTCTGTAGAGCAAACATTGACCATAAAGTTGCAATAAACCCTAGGATTGATGGCTGCTGGCTGCTGATGTTTTTTGTTTGCGGGTTTGTTTGGGGTTTTTTGTTTAAAACCATTGGAGCCATAGAAAACCATGAGATGACAGTTTAGGTCTTATCTCATTCTCATCAGTACAAATAGCAAACTTGAAATTGATTTTAAATGCCAAGGAAAAACCTTCAGCACACTAAGAGATGGAATAAAGTTTCTTTATGTAGCCTGTTGTCTGGGCATTTTTTTAAAGATGCAATAAAAGCTTTCACTGGAAATACAGTCTTCAATAAAAATACACATTCTCTCCAAATGCATACTTTGGTTGTGATCTTTTATTTTCCACAGAATGGGTAAGAAAGTTCAAACCAATTTTCAGCTAAGCAGCAGCTGAGATGTTCAGAAACATTTGACAAAGGCATGCCAACATCTGAACAAACAGAAAACTGCTCTCAAGTGCTGATGGAAGCAGAGTCCTCCCATTCACAGATGCAGACATTAAGGGGGTCCTAATCTTTGGTGTGCAGTAACCATTACAGGAAGAACCTAGAGACAGTGCTCTACTCTTGAAGCCCCCTTGGAGCTTAAGGGAAATACTTTTTTCTCAAGGACAAAATGCACCATTAATTCCTAAAGTTATTCTTAAATAACTTTGAGTGCTCATTACTGAGCCAAGGTATTTGAAATAACCTAGTTAACCCCATTCTCCATGATTAGAAGAGCTTGGATAGGCTCCAGGTCTGACTAGGACTTCAATTCCCCTCCTAGATAACATGAGATTCACTCACACAAATCTTATTTATCTCTCATACCTTCTTGCTGAGCAATTCTGTATCTCGCTGCCAGAACAGAAACTGAGCTGAAGGTGCCTGGACAAAATTTTCCCATAGCAGAGGCCCAGGCTCTCTTCTAAACAGGATTCTCTTAATGCTCTTGATTGTGCAAGGGGTCAGTATCAGGTGGATTGGGAGAAAATGTCCAAAAAGAGACTGATTCAGGCAGCACCTTATCACCAAGCAGCTCCCTGGCATGCAAAAACTGTTAATACAGTACCAAGCCCTCGTCTGATCCCAAGACAGCATGAACTACAACTTGGCTATCAAGCTGTATGTCATCTCCACAATTTTCATGTGCAGTTTTCATGTCTATGCGCCGACATTCCCACTCCTCAGGAATTTTCTAAGAAATATTTGCGCACTTTAAATCTTTCCTTCTTTTCTGCTCCTCCACATCTTTCTCCTCCTCTGTCTCCTGTCTTCAACAGCATGTTTTACTTTTGTTAGCTGCTTCTTGAGGTCACTGAGACAGTTATTTTGGGACAGAGATGTCATTAGCAAGACTAATTTAAAGGGTAAACCTAAAAAAGTGCTGGTGTTTGGGGGGTTTGTTTTCTGTGTTTTTTTTTTTAAACCAATTAAATCACTTCCCATAGCATGCAGGAGGGCCAATAGCAGAACATCCCCACTCAAGTCCTCACACAGTGGAACCTTCAACAGACAGAAGTGCACATTCCACACTAACAGCTCTTATTCCCTTTCCAACTTCTGTGAATCAGATGAAAAACTAAAACAGTGAGAGGCAACAAGAATCTCTTGCACCAAGTACTGGTGTAGTACTAAGTCCCTTTGCAAGTAGGACTATAACAAGAGGCAAGAATGGGAGCCATAGCGTCTTACGGCACGATGTATTTAACAGCAGTGGGATTATGCCATCCACAACGGCACAGCTCACAGGTTGCTCTTCCCGGCTAATGGAAGTAATTTTTATGGAGCTGCTGTGACACCATCTGGACAACTGTGGTATTCCCTCTCATCACATTCAAATGTATTTACTTCTATAACCTGGAAATAAGACCACCACCACGTGAAAAACTAGCACAAGGAGACAGCAAGGACCAAATTCCTATCAAAGACCGAAAGACTCCAGTCAGATAAGAATGTCCTGATTGAAACAACTTGTCCCAAGCGACTGTTTCTTCCTCTCCATTTTTGTGGAAAACCCTCCAGAGAACTTGTGTCCAGCCTAATGCAGAAGTGGACATGTTTTAGCACACAAGATCTATGGGACAAGGAAACAACATCTGGAACAGCTGGTCTCTGCATGGCCTTAAACACTGCCAAGGATGGTGCATTGACCACTTCTTTGGGCAACCTGTTCCAGTGCCTCAACATCCTCACAGTGAAGAACCTCTTCCTTTCCATAACATCCTCTGTTTAAGCTTTAACCCATTGCCCTTTGTCCTATCACTACAGTCCCTGAGGCAGAGCCCCTCTCCAGCATCCTTGTAGGCCCCCTTCAGATACCTGAAGGCTGCTATGAGGTCTCCACGCAGCTTCTATTCTCCAGGCTGAAGAGTCCAAATTTTCTCAGCCTGTCTTCATACGGGAGGTGCTCCAGCTCCCTTATCGCCCTCATGGTCTCCTCTTGACTTGCTCCAACAGTTTTATGACTTTCTTATGTTGAGGACACCGGAACTGCAAACAGTACTCCCAAGTGGGGTCTCACTTGGAGAGCAGGGTAGAAGGGCAGGATCACCTCCTTTGACCTGCTGGTCACACTCCTTTTGATGCAGCCCAAGACATGTTTGGTTTCTGGGCTATTAGCACACACTGAAGCCGGCTCATATTCAGTTTCTCATTGACCAACACTCTAAGTGCTTCTCCGCAGGGCTCCTCTGAATCACTTCTCCACTCAAGCTGTAGCTGTGCCTGGGATTGCTCCAACCCAGGTGTAGGATCTTGCACTTTCCTTTGTTGAACTTCATGAGGTTTGATTTGGCCTACTTCTCGAGTGTGTCAAGGTTCCTCAGGATGACCTCTCTTCCCTCCAACATATCAACTGAACCACATAGCTTGGCGTTATCAGCAAAGTTGCTGAGGATGCACTCTATCCCACTATGCACCGCACAGACAAAGATGTTGAAAAGGATCGGTCCCGACAGCGACCCCTGAGGGACATCCCTTGTTACTAGTCTCCAGCTGGACACTGAGCCATTGATGCCAACCATCTGCATAGTCTTCCACTTTCCCTTCTTGAAAATGGGTTTATATTTGCCTTTTTCCAGTCATCAGGGACTTGAGATGACTGCCGTGGCTTTCCAAATATGATGGTTAATGGCTTGGTAACTCCATCTGCCCACTCTTCAGGACCCACAGATGGATTTCACTTCATTCTCCAGTCGCTGCATGTCTCTTCCGTGACTTGATTAACATGGTCAGGTCAAACAAAGGGAGGTGCTTCTCAAACAGCACTTAATTAAATAATGGAACTCGTTGTGACAGGATGCTGTGGCAGACAAAAGCAGACATAAATCCAAAAGGCAAAGAGATGGTTGCAGAGTGGTTGGGTTAGTTTGTGGCCATGAAACAGGACAGCCTTTCTGAAATCCATGGCACACGATCAAAATCACTTGTCCCAAGTGAGTGTCTCTTCCTCTCCCTCCATTTTTCTGGAAAACTCTTCAGAGAAGTTGGCATTTTTTATTACGCTAAATTTGTGGGGCAAGGAAACAATCTCTGGCACTGCTCATCTCCACCCAAAAGATGTTACCAAGGCAGAGGCATGTAACAGATGTGCTCAGTACCCTTCATCAGAAGGCAAGTTGTTCTGGGGAATCTTCTGGCCACTGTTCATAAACTCCCTGGGGACCATTGCAGAGGCACTTCACATTTATCGTCTTCTATGTTCTACATTCTATATAAAAAAATAAACAAATGCTAGGATATATGAGATAAGCACTGAAATTACTTGCTTGAAACAGGTTAGAACCAGGATCTCTGCTACTAAGAAAGGCTACGGAAAACATTTTAAAACTTAAAAAGGGAAGTAGGCCAGAGATGCAGGGATGCCTACTATTTGTTTTCAACAACCCAAGGCAGGTTATAGGTGCCACGACAATGGGCAGCAATATGTAATCTTGAATTAATTACTCTTGAGCACAACAGGAATAATGGGAACTCGTAGGTAACAAGTCTCCTTAAAGGAAATAGCAGAAAACTTTGTGATTCTCTGGAAGTTGGCCTACTGTGATTTGCTTCACACTCACTCTCCCTGTTCCTGCACAAAGGCACATTCCTGTCCAGATGGTAAATGGAGAGGAACGAAAAAAAAAACAGCCCAGAAGGGGATGACTTTCCTCTGAATGCTGAATTCACAAACTTCTCCAAACTCCACAGCGCAAGCCAGCAGGGCAGTATTCATCAACTACAGACAATACATGTACTAATTATGATTGCTTTGTGCATCTTTTGTATATTTGGTAATGTTCTTGGCACTACTTCTGCCTTCTTCAGTTGCAAATATTACTATTCTCTTTTCCCTGCTTTACTGAAGGGTTAGTTTTGAGGGGAGGGAAGGGGTTTGTTTGAGGCTAAAACCACTTTCTTCTACTTCCCTTTCCTGTTTGTGTCTCACATCTAAAATACACCCTCTCTACTTCTAATGACACCAGTTCACTGCCCACAGATAAACAGGCTGTGGATCAACAGTTCATTCACATGAGCAAAATGATTCAGCAGAAGAAGAATGAAATAAAGATTAGGGTTTAATCTCACAAGAATAATACCCAGTTCCAGCATAAAGGAGACATTTCTCCTTTCTGCCAAACACTTACTTTCTGTCTTATTGTTGCCGTAACATCTTCCAAATCACGTGAGGGAAGAGACTGTTTCAAATACTTCTCAAATTTTTGATGACTCATCAGTATACTCAGCATCTTCCATCCATAATGCCTAACACAGGATGGAGAGGATGGAATACAGACCATTTCTGTCTTTGCTCTCTTGTGAATAAACAAAGGAAAAGTGCTAGGAGAACTACTTGATATTTTCAGTTAGGACAGATCACCTCACTCATGATTCCTATCCATTAGTGCATACTGCAGGTATGCACACAGGCAGCTGGTTGCTCATGTGTCCTTGGCATCTGTTCATGGGAATTAACACACTAGACAAAGCATGGGTTTGGTGACATTTTATTAGGTTTTGCTACTAGGAAACTACAACAATCTCCAGGAGGAAATGTAGAGCTTGCTCAGTCAAAAACAGCAACATCCTACAATGACTGGGAAGAAAGAATTGTGACTCCCATAGGCAACTAAATTTGCAGAAGATGTTTACAAACACTGAATACCCTTACTAAAGACAGCTGGGATTTTTCTAGGACAGTCTTAACATTATCAGAAATAAATGCTTTGGATGCTTCACTCATGAAGTGTGGTCAATGCTTCAGCTTTGCATTGCACACGTAAGAACAAACAAACTTGTTTGAATAATCTGATCTTAATAAAGAAGCACTCAAGTCACAAGAATTTGGCAATGGTCCTTCTTACTGGATAACTTTGTTTTACCCCGTACGCTCATTTCAGGGTGGGAACTAGATGACTTTAAGGTCCTTTACAACCCTAATCATTCTGTGATTCAAAGATTCTATTTCTCCAGAAAACATTACACACACTGCAAAGAAACTTTCTTAGTATTTTTTTTCCACTCTTCTCTAGTTATATCATTTAGGATTAAAGAGTTTGCATTTAAAGAGTGCGTTTAAGAGCTGAAATGAAGATCATCACCTTGTGTCCTGATTACAATCCTGAGCGAGCTTCACAAGTGAACGCACAAGAAGCTCTGTACTATAATGTGAGTTAGACAGGAGCTTCTGGGCTCCAATTTTCTCCATCGTGGTCAGTAGGTGTTCAGCTGCACACCTCTGCACCAGGACATTGCGGTGCCTGGAAACAAGAGAAGAAACACTGGGGCAGAGAGAAAAGGAGGACCAAAAGCACAGGTCTCAACCACAGCATGCTCTCTATCATAGCTGGGAGAAGGAGGCATGTGTTCCCGCTGCAGTGCTGGACACCTGAGGAAGATTGTCTCCTCAGATAAACACAATGCTGGCAGTGTGCAGAGGCACTACCTGCAAGGAAGAGGAAGAATTCAATCTCCGTGGCCTAGCTGATACTCAATTTCTATTGAAAAATTAACTGAGAAAGAGGGAAATGGAAGACAATTCTTGCTGGCTCATCAGAGGGCTCCCACTGCACATACAAAGCTGCAGCAGGATTGAGGCTTACTCCAGCCATTTATCTCTAAATGTGCAAATCTTTGCTAAAAAACTGTCATGGGTTTAGCAGCAGCAGCCATTTTTCTCCTTCGAGTAGTAGCTGGTGCAGCACTGTGTTTTAGATTTTCAGCTTGGGAACAGTGCTGATAACACCAGTGCTTACAGTTATGGTTTAGAATGTTTAGGCTGACCAAGGACTTTCTGAGCTTCATTCTCTGCCAGGGAGGAAGGGAAGCCAGGAGGAAGCCGGGCAGACACAGAGACAGGACACTTGACCCAAACTGACCAAAGAGGTATTCCATACCAGAGCACATCATGTCCAGGATGTAGAGGTGGAGAGCAGAGACCTGTAAGGGTGGTGAAGTGGGGTGGGGGGTGCACAGCGTGGGCAGGATTTGGTATTAGGTGATGGGGGTGCACTGTGTGGGGTGGCTAGGTATCAGGTGAAGATCTATTGTATTCTCTTTCCTTGTATTTTCTCTTGTATAATTATTGGTGGTAGCAGTAGTGATTTATGTTATACCTTAGTTACTAAACCGTTCTTATCTCAACCT
>JASSUY010035791.1:1400-30761 GCA_032466535.1 Forpus xanthops
CTGAAAAATCCATAACACAGTGCTACACCAGCTACTGCTTAAAGAAAAATGACTGCTGCTGCTGAACCCATGACACACGTACCAGAGGTAGATCTTGTCTTTTGTGCTAAACACAGGGTATAAATAGAAGAAATCTATTCAAGCTCTAAAAGAACAGATTACCAGCCTTCTCCCACTTCCACAAAACTGTTTAGGCTTACTGCAGTTTTGGGTAAACTGTTCTCTTAAGAAATACCTGGAAGCAGAAATAGCACCAATCAAGGATTTATCATGATGTGCACGTGTTTACTTCTTTATACTCCTTCAGAGTCCTTGCAGCCTTTCCTCTGACTTTCCTGGCCTTTTGGTCAAACCTCCTCTGAACAGGTGGACCCAATTTATGCAAAGTTGTGCTCCACATTATTGTTTGCACCCTGTCAAAATAGTGTAAAACACCATTAGGTCAGACCAGCAGGTTTTCACATCAGTTCACAGTTCACCATACAAGCAGTGATGCCTATGACAGTCAGGCTCCACAGATTTAAATATATGATTCCCTATTTTCTGTCGTATTCATGGTAGTACAAAAATAAATGATGAAATAGCATTGCAAATTTATGGGACAGCCATTTTATCTATACTAGTCGCTTCCAGATATGATAACCAACAGGATAAATTTTGTTCAAATCTGATAAAAATTATACTATTCATTATTTGGAACAGAAAAATAAAAAGCCTTTTCACATTGTTTTAATAACATAGATAACATTTGATCTGAACATGAAATCAAAAGCTGGTTTGAGCTGATGTATGTCTGATCCTGGCATTATGCCAATATTCAGACTCCTGACAAAAGCTGATTGGGGCATTTAATGAAGAGGAGGCTTTGAAACATCTTTCTGCCTAGGATGTGCCTCTGCAAGAAGGGGTTCAGCGCATCTGGGGGCTGCCTTCTGACACAGCAGGAAACACTGACACTGGACCTCTACAAACAAGAACAGGGTAGCTCAAGTGTCAATCATGAGGCTCATGTGTGGCATTTACTGGCAGCTCCACAAGCATCTGAACTCCATGACACCACATTAATCCTAATGGGAAGAGTGCCAAATGAGCTTTCACTGACTCTGAATTTATGCTGTCTCCACTATGTTTAATTGTTTACATTCATGGTGCTATAACCAAATTTTGCAATAGCTGAGTCTCGTACTGTCAGGAAAATCAGAGATAGTCATGTACAAAAAATTTTTATCTATAATAAAGGAAGCAAGATTTTGAAGAGTGTTTCACTGAACGTAGGCTTTTTGTTAATTCTCTTGCCATTATTTAAGAAGGGTCTGATCTCTTCAGAGAACATGCACAAGTTTCATAGCATTTACTTATTGCTTTGGTCAAATTATGAGCAATGTCATCTTAGAACTATAGGTTTTCCCTGAAATTTCTCTGCTTCTCACCCAGAATGCATTGCTTCTGTGAAATAAAATAGAAATTAAAATTTAGTTGCTCTTAATCTTCTACGTGTTCATTTATAAAGTACTGCAGACTCACTGACTGTTTAAAGAGGCTTCAAACTGACTGCAGTGACACAAGCTATCCAACTTTTGGCAGTGTCTGTCAGTGGGATAATTATAAAATAAACATAGCAAAAATGTTTTTACATTGGACTCAGCTTTGCTTCTGCAGGCCGAATCTTCTGATCCTCACTGTGGTGATAGTTGTGGTTTAAGCCCAGCTGGTAACTCAGAACCAGACAGCCGCTTGCTCGCTTCCCCCCCTTCCTCCCTCAGCTCCCAGAGGGATAGGAAGGAGAATCAAAAGAATATAACTCCCACGGGTTGAGAAAAGAACAGTCTGGTAACTATGGTATAACACAAACCACTGCTGCTACCACCAACAGTAATAATGATAAGGGAAACAACAAGGGAAGAGAATACAACCGTTCACCACCCACCGATCGGTACCCAGCCTGACCAAGCAGTGATCTAACCCTTCTGCATAACTGCCCCCCAGTTTATATAGTGGGCATGACGTGCAGTGGTATGGAATACCTCTTTGGCTAGTTTGGGTCAGGTGTCTTGTCTCTGCTTCCTCCTGGCTTCCCCTCCTCACTGGCAGAGCATGAGACTCAGAAAGTCTTTGGTCAGACTAAACACTACTGAGCAGCAACTAAAAAACACTGGTGTTATCAGCGCTGTTCCCAGGCTGAAAGTCAAAAACACAGCACTGCACCAGATACTAGGAAGGAGAAAAATGACTGCTACTGCTGAACCCAGGCCAGGTGATGTAAATCATTTACTCCAGTAAAGCTGAATGATATAACAGAAGCTGTGACACATATTGGTAATCTGCATGCTTCAGTCCCATCTTGAATTGTTTCATATATGTTGATCTTCAAAGTAGTCCTTCCCTCTTATTTCCATCAGTGTGTGGTGTTATCTATTATACAGTTCTTTATTCCTAATATGAGACATGTCTGCATGTCACCATTACATTGTATATGCAAAGCTATGTAGGTTTGGCTTTGTTTAGTTTTTATGGTTTATGGTTTAACATTGTGGGTTTTATATATGTTTATGTGGCAGTTATAGAGTTGTAGAAACATCAGGACTTGGAAGAGGCCTCTGGAGGCTGTCTAGTTCAAAGCGCCTGCTGAAAGGCACAAAACTGCTCAAACCTCAAAGCTTTGAAGTTAAATCTGTTTAGGACTTTGTCCAGTCAGGTTTAAAAATATCCAAAGGTGGCAATTTCACAGTATCTCTGGGCAGTGTGTGCCAGTGCTCAGCCACTGTCATGGTGTAGAATTGCATCCTAGTCTGCAGTCAGAATTTCCCGTGTTTGAGCTTATGATCTTTCCCTCTTGTTTTGCTGTATATCTCTCAGAAACTCTGGCTCTGTCTTCTCTGTAATCCCCCCTTCAGGTACTAAAAGACTGCAGTTGTCCCTGCAGCCTCTTCTTGTGCAGCATATGCTCTATCTCCCTGACCATCTGAATTCTCTCCAGTTTGTAAATATCTCTCTCATACTGGGGAACCAAAAACTGTATGCAGCCCTGTGAATGTGGTTTGAGGAGTGCTTAGGAAGCAGGAAGAATGGTTTCCATCAACCTAATGGCAACTCCCTGGCTTATACTACCCAGTACATTGCTGGCCTTATCACTGCAAGTGTGCACTGCTTAATCGTGTTCAACCTGCTATTTACTAAGACCCAAGATCCTTTTCTGCAGAGCAGTTCCCTAGCCAGTACGTGCTTAGCTTGTGCTGTACCAGGTTAGTCCATGCAAGGTGCGGGACTTGAGCTTGTCTTTATTGAACTTCTTGAAGCTCTCATTGTCACCTTTCTCCAGCTAGTAAAGGTCTCTGTGAACGGCAGCCCTGCCCATCTGTGCATCAGTCGCTCCCCCCCATGGGGGGGGCATGTAGAAACTTGCTGAGGGTGTCTTTCATCATCTTACACAAATTGTAGACAAAAATGTTGAATTGCACTGGACGCAGTTTTGACAACAGAAGAGTACTACTTACAGCTGGATACCAGTTAGATTTTAACTGTTGTCCAGTACCCTCTGAGCCTGATGATCCAGTCAATAATTCACCCACATTGTAGTACACCAGTCTAGTGCATGTTTCCTTGATTTGGCTGCAAGGGTATTGTGGGATCCTATGTTGAAAGCCTTGATAAAAATCAAGGAAAATTATATCCACTGTTATATCTCCACCTACCAAAGAAGTCATCTCATGAAAGGTGTCAATCAGGATAGTTAAGCATGATTTACTGTTACATGAGACTTCACTTGGAGTACTGTGTGCCGTTCTGGTGTCCTCAACATAAGAAGGACATGGAACTGTTGGTCCAAGTCCATAGGAGGCCATGAGGATGCTAAGGAAACTGAAGCACCTCCTGTATGAAGGCAGGCTGAGAAAGTTGGGGCTGTTCAGCCTGAAGAAGAGAAGGCTGCGTGGAGACCTCATAGCAGCCTTCCAGTATCTAAAGCGGGCCTACAGGTATGCTGGAGAGGGACTCTTCATTAGGGACTGTGGTGACAGGACAAAGGGGAATAGGTTTAAAAACTAAAACGGGAAGTTTAGATTAGATATAAGGAAGAAGTTCTTTCCTGTGAGGTTTGTGAAGCGCTGGAGCAGGCTGCCCAAAGAAGTGGTAAATGCTCCATCCTTGGCAGTGTTCAAGGCCAGGCTGGACAGAGCCTTGGGCAACATGGTCTAGTGTGAGGTGTCCCTGCCCATGGCAGGGGGTTTGGAACTAGATGACCTTAAGGTCCTTTCCAATCCTAATCATTCTATGGTTCTATGATAAAGACATTTTGGCTCACCTTCTTGTTCATTTTGAGTGTGGAAATGGCTTTGAGGATTTCTTGATAATCATGCAGTGGACTGTGGTAAGGCTGATCAACTTCTGGCTCCCTAGATCATCCTTCTTCTCTCTCTTTAAGTGGGTTGTGACATTTTCTTTCTTCCAGCCATCTAGAACTTCACCAATCACCAGCCTTTCAAAACTGATAGAAGTTCACTGTGATGTTGGCTAGTTCCTTTGGCACTGTCAGATGCAGTCTGTCCAGTCTCATGGACTTGTATGCGTCCAGCGTATTGCATCCCTGACTCAGTCTGCTGTTATTAGTAACTTTCTCCTCCAAGGTTTGCTACTAGATATAGACACACCTTGTGAGTACAGATCTTGTGAGTGAAGAGAGGTTTTTCCAGCTGAGAACTTTTTCTAGTTACAGAAGACAGGAACTGTTCTAGTCTGTTCTGAACCAGTTTTCCAGTTGCTCAAAGAAGCCTCTGTCTTTTCTTCTTGGTTGAGTGGGTTGTAAGAGATGCACACAATAATATCCCTTCTGTTAGCTTCTCCTTACTCATGAGCTCTTGACTGTCTCATCCTCTGTTCCCTTGCAAAGTGCATGCATTGATGCTACTCAGTTGCCTAGAACACAAGCCCCACCACCATCTGCTATAATTTGCTAAAGAACCTGCATCCAACCATGGAAGGTCTAGTTACACAGCTGTCTCATCACATCTGTAGTCATCTGGTTTTACATCCTGATGGTGTTGAGGTCCTTCTGGAGTGATTTTCAGGTTTGGCAGCATGAACATCGGCTCTGGATATTCCATCTGCCCAGGTCAATGGAGCTACTTTGGTCTTTGGTAAGACAGTCCCACCTCACAAAGGGCTTTGGTAACAGATTAAAACTGTGGGTGTAGTAACTTGAAGAAATTAGGATATTGGAACACACTGGTGTTTTCAGTGGCTGGTATCAGCAAGGAGATGAGCTCTTGTGACTCTGCACAGAAGCTTTTGAGTTCTGCAGTTTCATGCTAAGGTAGCAAGCAGTGGCTTAATTTGGACACCTGAACCATCTTCATAATAACACATCTAAAGGCTATATGACTGATAGTGTGGCTCAGGAAGGCCTGAGGTGCCATAGATGGTCCTTTTGTAAACTGTTTTCCTCTCTTGTATTGTCCAATAGCTTTTTGAGCCCATTTGACATCTGCAGCAGCCTCTGGCAGGGAGTTGCACTGCTGAATGTGAAACTACTACATGTTGTACAGGAAAAGTTGCCATCTGCCAAACTTGTCACCTGCTAACTCCATTTGATACCTCATGCATTAGCTTTAGGGAAAGGCAGTAACAATTTTCAGGCTATTCATGGTTTTATGGATTTCTATAAAACCTCTGATTTCTCCTCTCAAGCTGTGAAGTCCTAATCTAGTTGGCTATTCTTCAAGGGAAAAACATTCTATGCTTTTGTTCATTCTTGTTACTCTTCTGTATTGTTTTTTTTTCCCCCTATTCTGCTATGTCTTTTTTGAGCTGGGGGGTCCATAACCATGTACAGTTCTAGAGATGTAGATGCACTGTGGATTTACTGAATGGCTTGAAGGTGTTTTCTATTTTATTCCCTCCTCCTTTCCTAGTAATGTGGCTTGCTGCTTTGTCCATGGCTGAGCACTGACCTGCCCCTTTCATAGATCTTTATGTAGCACAAAGGTCCAATTCCCAAGCAGTAAAAGTCAGTTCAGAGCCTACTATCATGTATATAAAATTAGATTTTTTTAATGTAATTAATTTTAGAATTGACTATATTGATCTCCTTTTTGTTGCCCAGTTGCTGTATATTGTGTGACTGCCCTGCAACTTTCCCAGTTGTCCATCATCTTTACTGTCTTGGATGCTTAATAACCCCAACAAATGCCCTGCTCACAAAGCCCCCCTTTTTCCAGGTTTAAGTCATGCTGAACAATATAAGCTTGAGTACAAATCCCTGCATGACTCCACTGCCAACCTCCTTCCACTGCAGAACTGGCTATTTATTTCTACCTTCTGTTTCCTGCTTTTTAATCAGCCCTTTATTCACATAACCTTGCCTCATAAACCATCACAGCATGGTTTCTTCAAAAGGCTCTGATGAAGCGCTTTGGAAAACTGTTCTTAGTTGTACACCTATTTGTTGATGTCTTCCAAGGCCTCTAATAGATTTGTGAGGAGTGATTTCCCTTTATAAAACCATTCTGACTCTTACCAAACAAAATTATTTCTGTTCAGATAATGAATTGTGTCTCATCTGAACCTAAGTGGCATTTGAGTACAGAGCAATCCTCCCTATGGCATCTTGTCCCAGCTTCCAGGACTTAACATAGTGTACATTGCTAAATTTACACAGAATCCAGACTTCCTGAGCCACAAGCTGTGTTCAGATCACTGTGTGACCAACTGCTACATTGCGCTACCAAAGGATTTATCCTCTGTCAATTTTACCAAATTTCCTGTTGAATCTGTTTTTATTCCTTGGGTTTCCACAGAACTTCATGGCAATAAACACCACTGAATTCATGCCCTTCAGGAGAAGATAGTCACATTTATTTGCAGCCTTCACCCAGATAATTTTGCTGAGTGCATTCTGTTCCAGGAGAAGTCAATAGTGAGTGCTGGGCAATGTAACTTCGGTACCTGGAAAGGATCCTGTCGCCTTGAGCCCAAGAATAAGCAGGTTATGAGATAACTGGGAGGAAATGTCCTGCATTTGTACATGTGGGGGAGGAGCACAACTTCTTGATGTGTAAAGCCCTGCAAGGTGTTGTAAATCCTGTGATGGGAAACGTCTACAGTGGTAAATGGAAGAGGACAGGGAGAGGGTTCAGACACTGGATCGTTTGGTTGCTTGTTGGCTCTGTTTTGGACCTCTTCAAGCAGCATTCTCCAAAACACTATCTGGTGCCCTTCTCATCAAGGACTGTTCCCACCATGGAAGAAGCTACATCAAGCAGGGAGCCCTCTGTCTCCAACACTGTCCCACCTGACTTTGCATCTTCCTGTGCTCCCACATGCCGTTGGACAACCACAGGGCATGAAACTCAACCCTCAGGGTCATGCTGTAAGAACACCTCTCAGCTGGGCTGTAACTTAGTCCTGACTTTATTTAGGATAACAACCTCCCTTGCAAAATGGAGTAACTGTGTCCTAGAGCCATAAGGATCCCACAGCAATCCAGGAGGGAAGTCAGGCCAGCTGCCTGTGGTATGTTTGTGACTGATGGGACAGCTCTGAAGGATATGGACACAAGTCATACAGTGCTCATACAGGCTGGCCTTGGAGCTGGAGATCGATGTTCAGCCTGCTCTTATTTAGCCATTTATAGATAGACAGTGTTGCTTCAGTTTGGCCATAGAAAGGGCATCTGGAGAGCTTCACAATTAAACAGGCGCACCCTGTCTCTGCTTTGGCGCAGCTTTTTGCATTAAGCATGGTTCACTTCAGAATCAGCTTTTAGTCACTTTTCTCCAGAATACATAAGGCATAAAATGTGAAATAGCTTGGTACGTGGTGCCCATTGTAAATGAAACCTGCTGACCATTAGTACATGATGAAGTGGAGATGGAAATGGATTTAGCCAACACTGACCAGTCAGTAAAAGTACCCTGCTCACACCTCCGTGACTGCGCAGTCCCTGTATTTAGTGACAGGATCACAGCAATGCCGTAAGCTCTGTTTTCCCGTGTTCCTCGCTGGGAAGGCGCTAGCCTGCAAAAGTGGCTAGTGCCATCTCGTGGTTTCCGTGCACGCAAGTGTCAGTGCAAGGAGCTGCCGCCCGGGGCTGGCAGCAGGGCGTTCAGCGGGGACCCTGCAGGCCATGGCACCTTCCCCTCAGCACCCCACAGCATGGGGTATGCAGGGTCCATAGGGAACTTTGCAGCAAACAACCCCAAAAGGTGTGAACGTGAAGAAGTTTGCTTCACAGTGCAGTAGAAAGCAAGCCTTGCTCCAGCCCTGTCTGCCAACAAGACCAGACTGACCTGCATCCTTGTATGTCCTGCTTGTCAGTATTAGCTGCTGACAGTGCCTGGGCTGGGTTTCCACCCTGCCATCATGCTTTCCTTTCCATCACACAGGACAGATGTGGATCTCTTAGAGCAGGTCCAGATGAGGCCACACAAATGATCAGAGGGGAGGAGCACCTCTGCCATAGAGAAAGGCTGAGAAACTTGGGATTGTTTAGCTTGGGGAATAGAAGGCTCCAGGGAGGACTTATTGCAGCTTTTCAGTATATAAAGAGGGCTTATGAGGAGGATGGAGAAACTTTTTATTGGGGCTGGTAGGGGCCCTGGTAAAGGGCCAGGACAAGGAGTAATGACTTTAAATTGAAAAAGGATAGATTTACATTGGAAATAATATTTTTAAATTTTTTTTTTTTATAAGAACAAGGCAGGACACTGGAACAGGCTGCCCATAGAAGCTGTGGGTGCCTTATCATTGGTAGTGTTCAAGCTCAGGTCATATGGGGCTTTGAACAATCAAATCTAGCAAAAGGTGTCTCTAACCATGGCAGGGGATCTGGAACTGGGTGATCTTTAAAGGTCCCTTCCAGCCCAGGTCATTCTATGTATCTATGAAAGCTGGGAAGCTGAATAACCCATGACCCAAACAGACCCAAACAGCTCTGCCTTGTCATTTTGCTGTGTCAGAGCTGCAGGCAAGGAAGTTGCTACCATGGGGCAACCACTCAGGCTGAACTTAGGATGGAGCTGAGCATCTGCTGCTAGCAAGCCCATGAGCACAAGGTGGTAAGTTGTCTGGCTGTAATAAATTCCACTATTTACTTTGATGAAATGTTGGCCTTCCTGGTACAGAGATAACCTGCTCAATATGACCCAGCTCCTGCCAAGACAATGCTTCCTGTGAGGTTATCAGTGCCACCAGAGTGCTCCTTCTCCCTAGGTGCCATGAACTCGGTGACAGGGCTTCCAGGGACAGACACAGTGAAAGAATGCAACACATAATACCAGTTTTGTAACTCCCCCTACTATGGTGAATGAGCAGCCGTCTTTTTTCCAGTTCACATGTCCTGTTGCATGGACAGATTTATTTTTGTAACTGCACTGTGATTAGGAGTAGTGTTTTTTTTTCACGCAGTTTGCCATGCCATGGCTATGAGTCCCACTTCCTCCCATTCTGTTTGGGTGAGTTTGGTCACAAGAAAGCAAAGCTTTCATTCATAACTCTGTGGCTCTGCTCGTGGATTTTGCCTAGGTACCAGCATTGCCTTCTTGTGCCGCACAAAGCCACAGAAATGCAGTCTCTGCCCATAAGTTTCCTTCCCCAGCACTTTGCTGCCTTGCTTTCTTTCAGAAGCTGACTGCACTGCGGTTTTCCCACAGGAGGGGTGAGGATGTTTGTTGCCACCCTGCCACGTACATAAAGGCTGCAATAGAAATATTGAAAAAGGCATTTCAGGGCTGCTTATGACAGCAGTAGGAACAACCACTGCTGGGGCTACAGCGGTATGTAGGAAACGGGGAAGCAAGAGCTGTTAATGAAGTCAGGGGGACCCTCAGGCTGCTGGGACAAGCCAGAGGGCAGGAGAGGGGGAAAGAGATAGGATCCAGCTGTGACCTTGCACCCTTTTCCCAGCCCCAGATGGTGCACCAGCTCCAGGCACACAGGGCCATGCAAGACCTTGCTCTTCAAGGCACTGATGTGTGATAAGGAGATGGTGTAGAGGAGCCACCAGCCCCAGCAGCTGAGGACACTGTAGCTGGAAGGTTGCCAGCAGGGCCTGAATGCCCAGAGTGTTTTCCAGGTTTCCAGGTCAACCTTTGCTTGGAGCTAACAGGCTGTTTTGCTGTTTGAACACCTTCCTTTGCATATGACTGTCCACCAATTCATGCTTCTTGACCCCAATGACACTCCTTTTCCCTGACCTTCCCTTCCTTCCCTCTACTTTCCCTTTTCTTTCTCTTTCCACTCAGCTCACCCGTTTCCTTCACAAAACGTCAGACCCATAAAAATCACTGTTAGTACAGCACTAACCCCTCCTTGGCCAATGCAAGGCTGGAATTGCTTCTGCTCTGCCCATTCCCCCATTCACCAGCACATCTCCTGTCTCATCTCTTCAGACAGGACCCAGGTCTAGGACTGCCCTATGTCCAGAATGAAGCAGGACAAGACCCAGGCTCCTTTCCTCTTGCCCACTCCTCTCCTTAGCATCTCCTTACTAAATCAATGGGATTTGATACTTACCTTATCTCTAGCACGCTGCAGAGTTCAAAACTCTGTTTTCAGCATCACTGGGAATCATTCAGTGACATGACAAGGATGCGGCTGCCAGTGAGGCCTGCACTTTTCTGCACATGGAGGCTCATTATCTGTTAGACATACCAGGTCAACAGAACTTTTTCTGATGCTGTGAGTTTTGGTAGATGGTCTAAAGAAAACTTGGCTGCTCTCTGGAGTGACAGCTAGCTTGCAGCCTGACACCAATGAAGAGCACTGCAAGATGCAATAGGTTTTTGCCCCAGGCCTTCTCTGCTGATGTGGTAAGTTTGGCAGCATCTTTTGGAGAAGTGAATTAATCATATTGGAATTGTGCACAAAAGAGACTGGGGGGGGGAGGAGAAAGGATGTGTGAACCCATGTTGCTTATTTTGAAGCCATAAACAAGTGGCATCAGAAAATAATTTGACAACCATATGGACTTTCAGAAGTGTGAAATCTTCTGAAAATTATATGCAATCATATAAAGATGGGCATGAGAAATAAAAAGACTTGAGATATGGATGGAGGAGAAGTATAGACAGGGGACTGCAGTCTGTGATACAGGAGTTAAGATTCTGGGTACATGAGAAGAATTCTATACAGAAAACAAGTACATAAGTTAAATAAAGTTATGTAAGAGAATTCTCCCAAAGGTGAAAGCAATAGCTGTCAGTCCTCTTTCTTATTGCTGGTTCTTAGAAATAGCCTCTTTGGGAACTTCAGTCTCAAGGACTGAGCAACAGCTTTTCCATGAAGATAGTTACCATTTTTTCTGGGAAGGTTCACTGAAGATGCCGCAGTAATCTGTGTTTTGCAGGGCAAAACCGACAGGTACAGGAGTGCAGTGCTGCTGAAGGGCATCAGCTGCTTCTGCTGAGTTCAGTAACTAATGTGACGGTGCTGGGTTCTTCTGCTGATGTTCACCAAGGGGATGCTTCATATCCTCTGACAGAAGGAGGTGCTGACACTTTCTATTGGAGGCAGGTAGGATGATGTCCTGAGTTCAGTCATTTTTCTCCTTCTCAGTAGAACAATGCTTGATAACACCAATGGTTTTAGTTGTTGCTAAGTAATGCTTACTCCAATCACAGACTTTTCAGCCTTTTGCTCTCCCAGTGAGGAGGTGCATGGGAAGCCAAGAGGAAGCAGAAACAGAACACCTGACCCAAACTAGCCAAAGGAGTATTCCATACCACAGCATGTCATAGAATCATAGAACAATTTGGGTTGGAAAGGAACTTACGATCACCTAGTTCCAGCCCCCTTCCATGGACAGGTATGCTGCACACTAAATCATGTCACCCAAACCTCTCTCCAGGCTGGCCTTGAGCACTGCCTTCCTTAGTCGGTTCCCGTGCCCCACCACCCTCATAGTAAAGGGCTTCGCACTCATTCAACCTAAATCTCCCCTGTTTAAATTTGAACCCATTACCCATTATCGTATGATGCCCAGTATATAAACTGGGGGCAGTTACTCAGAAGGCCCAGATCACTACTCAGGTCAGGCTGGGTATCAGTCAGCAGGTGGTGAGCAATTGCGTTGTCCATCACTTGTGGTTACTGTTTTCTTTTCCCCTTTCAGTTTTATATTCTCTTCCTTTGTTGTTTCCCTTGTCATTATTATCATTGGAGGTAGCAGCAGTGGTTTGTGTTATACCTTAGTTACTGGACTGTTCTTATCTCAACCTGTGGGAGTTACATTCTTTTGGTTCTCATCCCCATCCTTCCGGGAGTTGGGGGAGAAGGAAGGAGGGGAGTGAGGGAGTGGGTGCATCGTTCTGAGTTACTGGCTGTGCTTAAACCACAACAGATGACAAGAAAGCAGATGCGCAAATGTTGTAGCTTTGGTGCAGCACACCTCCCTGTGCGCTCTGTGCACACGTGGCAGGGACATCTCCATGAACCACAGGGCCTGGCAGATGAAGGAGCGCAATGTGGAGTCACTCACGCCCCAAGAAAGATGTTAAGTGCTGCTCTGCTGTCTCGGGGAAATGGGGGCTATTGGCAGGGGCAAGTCATCAAATCTGGACAAGTGCCACTACAGTGTGTGAGGTCTTACCTGCTAGGAGGAGGGATACTTGAGAAGTCTGGATTTTGTCTGTGGGATTAAGTTTAAATAGTGGCATCCTGAGCCTCTTTACAATGTGACTGCTCAATATCTTTCCCCTTTAAGCTACCACAGTGAGCAATACTGAGGATTTTAAATTACTGACTGATAAATATTTGGAATTCTTGAGGGTCACAAAGATCGAGGCAAATTAATCAATCACAAATAATTAATTTTGACACTGTGACAACTGCTGTTTCTTTTTTCCCCTAAATAAACTGTGAATATTTTTTGTCTTCTTGAAATGCTGAAGTAAAAGAAGGATCTTATTTCCCAGGAACTGCAGTATTAAATGTCCCCCTATTTGACAAGAGCACTTACAGACAGATGTAGCTGTTCTATCTCTAAAAGAAAGAAACCATTGAAAAACAATGATTTTGTAATTTCTTGATTCATTCATTTATCAGCGGGTCCTTTGACACTTTTTCTTAATTAATAGAGTTGTTACGAGACAAAGCAGCAACAGAGATACATTAAGCAAGGAGAAACAAATCCATTGAGAAATAAATGTTTTACATTTAATTACAACAGTTATGCAGCAAGCATATGTGCTATGCCACATCTCAAGCAGAATCAGCACATCATTGTGTCCTTGAAGAAGTGACCTTCAGAAACAGCAATTAGCTTTGTAACACTTTTTCTTCGCTATTGCTGGTAGCATTTCTGCTGAAACAAGAGAGTTTAACAGTTTAATTTTGTCTTCTTCTGGAATACAGATGTGCCATTTTCAAACATGCAACCTCAGGGGCTGGGAATATCAGTACTGAGGGTCCTAGCTTGAAAGGTATCTCAGGACAAAAGCACACAGAGAACGGCTCCAGATGAGATACCAGCAGCCATCCCTTAGTGAATAGCACGTGCTTTCTGCATAGCTTCAAACCAGACCCTCAACTACGTGGTACCCCAGTCTTCACAGAAAAAAACTGAGAATAACACTGTGCTACCAAACCTAGGTTTAATGTAGCACTGCTCGCTGCAGAGAAACCTAAACAAAACAGTAGCATTTTGCTGGGTGCTTATTTGAGCAGTTTAAAGAGGGAGGAAGCAGTGCATCTTTTCTGTAAGAGCTGGGCCTGCATCAGAACCCTGAACGCTCAGCTTGGAACTAGCTGCTTTCCTCCTGCCAAACTCCAGCTGCGTCAGAAAGAGCTTATGGCTGGATAGGAAGCAGGCTGCACACTGCTATAAGAGAAGGCAGCTTCCCAAAATTGTTGCCACTGGGGATTATTTTAACTCTCCTGATCTCTAAGAACTGCTATGGCTTGGAGAGGCATGCCTCAGAGTTAGGGGGAAAAAGAAGAATGAGCATGGAAAGCAAACTACTCTGGAAACCAGCATTTGTCCATACAAATACGTGCTTGCCTACTTCTATGGCCTGAGTTGGCTTTTGGCATTCCTGTTTGGAGCAGTCTGAGCAAAAGTAGACCCCAGGCAGTGAAACATGTTGTGCTCAGAGGTTCAAAGGTGCCCTGGTCACTATGGTGTGTAAAGAAAGTCTTTTGTAGCTCTATGGTGAATTAGCCTAACGTTAGCCACTTCAATATCAGCAAGTTACTATCAGGATCCCATTTCTGGCAGATTCTTCATACCTGGGAGAGTATAAATGCTTCTGCCATGGGTGAGACCTGTATGCCAGAACCTGAAAGAGCTGCCTGAGTCCTTGGGTTGTAATAGGGTTGGTGGGATGGGGTTTGGGGAATGGTCAGTGGAGAGCTCCAGGCCATCACAGTTGAGGGAACCCGTGGCACAGGGCTAGATATTGGCAAGAGAAACACTGGATGATTCTCCAAGCTTTGCCCTGAAGAGTAAATAAATCTGCTTTGCCTCCTAGTGAGAAAAGCCCCTGGCACATTCTTAGCAACTAGATCTCTCTCAAGGACAACAGAGAGAGATGGGAGACTTCCTTCCACCCTCCATACTCCGTTGGGAAAGAAAGGACAGTCTGGACTCAGCTGCTGCATCTCCAGTTCAGTCCAGTTCAGGAACCAAATGCCAGGTCCAAGTCTGAGTTGTTGGAGACCTGCTTAGGCCTGTGAAGGACGTTTGCTAGGGCAGTTTCCTTGTTGGAAAAGTAAGAAAACGAAAATCCTGCTATAAATGCAAATATTTCTGTAGAAGACTGCCATCAGGAAAATAATGGGGTGTGACCAGGAGGGAGGGAACATATTCATACAAAGTAGTCAATTTCTGAGCCAATTCATCCAGGCCACATCCATTTGGACACCAGCAGCTCGTGAAACCCATCTGCCCTGCTGTAAATCAACTCTTAATGCTCTCTTCTGCACTTTGACTAACTTCAATTACCAGAGCCTGATGCTGTTGCGAATGCGTTTATTGATCAACCTTTGGACCTCCTGCTTTCCCCTTGCTCTTATCCTCACTGATGTAAACTAACACTGCATTTTTCCCCAGCATTTTCCCTTCATCTCTGTGCATAACTCTCTCTCTAGGTCTCCTCAGCTGTCTTTCACAGCAGTCACAAGGGTGGGATGAGCCCATAGCCTGGACTGCTAGGTAGGAACACTTGACCTAGCAGTTACCCTGCAGAGACAGTAAGCTAAAGGCTTTGACTTTCCTGGTGCAGGATGCTGTGGACTATGATTTACCCTGCACCAGGAAGAAGGAGGAGAGTAGAAGTCTGGTTTAGGCTTTTGGATTGCATCAGGACACCTCGACCATGACAGCATGAGAGCTTTGCTGTGGCCTCTGTGTTTCCCGCAGGTCTCTGCTGCTCCTCTTCCTCACACACTAGGAGCAGACACATCCTTCTGCTCCCCAGCACTGTGCCTGCAGCGCTCCAGCAGTGCCAGGCTCTCACAGCTGCTTCTCCCCACCACCAGCGTAAGACTCTTCTTGTACCTGCTTTGCTCACTTTGCTGCATGTTGGTTTTGGTTTATGGGCTACCATGAAGCTGGGGAAGAGCTTCAGTGCTCTGCTTTCCTTGTCACATGAGGAGCACAGAGCTCGGCTCCTTGCTGAGGGAAGATATGAACCACAGTGGACAGCATACAAGAAAAGACTCACACTCACACCTTCCCAAGGCTCCATCAGACACAGTGCTTGTGCACAGGGAAGAAAAAGAGAGAGAACTTGTATCCACAAAGTCATGTTCCTCTGCACCTGAAAAAGAAGAAACTGATCTTCTCTTTGGATTTTCATGCTTTTCCCCTTGTGCCCTGTTGGAGTGCCATACTGACAAATTCTATCTATAAAAAAGGAAATCTCAATAGAAAGTCACTAGAAAGAGGCCTTCTGATTAGTGATTTCCCTTTCCATTACAACTCCACCTTCATACAGCGGCCTCCCCACACTCTTTCAAGCTGTATCTGCTTGCAACTCACCCACAACACGGAGCACTAGATCTCCCTCCATGAAGCACATGCATTGGCAGATAATCCAGATCAGTTTACCTCTGTGTACCTGGCAGCACACTACTGTGCAGTGACCAAATATCAGAAGAGTTTGTGGTTAATTAGGATCAGATTAATCCCTGCTGACTGCCTGTCTCTGTGTAAAAAGGGCACCAAGGGTTAGACAATATTAAGTACCTTAAACATCTACTTGCATAATGTGAAAACCTATGAGGATCCAGACTTTTTGCTTGAAAGTCTTCATGTGAAATTATTTACCCCTAGAGGCATTTAAACATGCTTCTTATCCTATCAAAGCAAGAAAATCCATTAAAAAAATGTCCAGGAGGAAATGTAACAAATATTTGGCTATGGAAAATAATAAACCAGCAGCACAATGGAGACAAGATATTTACAAAAAATGGCCTTAGAGATTCTGAATATTATTTCCAACTTCTAAGAATTTAGTTCAACATATGGGGTATAAATTTTATAGCTGCAATAAAGCTTTTTTTCTGGGATACAGTCGTACCTAATTTTCCATTTTATTAGTTCCTATTTATCATAAAAATACAACATCTAATAATGAGATTACCTCGTCTACGGCATTCCCCACAGAGCCCAGGGGGCAACATAGAAAAGATACGTTTCCTTGCTCCTCTTATATGCTCGAATTATTTAACACATTTCTGACAGTAAAATGAATTTTTCTGAGATGTTTAGATAACCCTAAGCATGTAAGTGGTTATTTGACATGTCAAAAGATGGAGAACTTCTATGCTTTTCTCTTCATTTAAAATGTGATAGCATTTTTAAATGAAGAAGGATCCTGAGATTGATTAAAAAAGCTGAGCTTCATATAAATAGAGATTACATTAGAAAGATTTTTAGAGGTAAAGCAAACTAATAAAGTATCTACAGACCTGTGAGAAAATGCCAAATTTACACACGTCTTCACATCTGCTTCACATTTCTTTCTTATTTCTTGTGTAAGTATTAGGGGCATTTATATAATAACAGGATATTAGCTCCTTTTGAGGTCATCTGTTCTTGTGACATTCCTCATTTACAGTCATAAGCTTCTCATGGTGACATCACTCTGGTGGCCGCAGCCATACCTGTGATGTCACCAGAAGGGATTATAACCTGAAGTGGAGAGTAAGCTGCAAGAGCAGATCAGCTCCTAAAGAATAGAGGCTTTGTTTTGCTTTGCTAGCAGTGGGAGAAGGAAGCACCCACCCTCCCTTTCTCCTCCACTTGCCTCGGTAGAGCCAGGACCATCTTTCCCTGTGGTAGTGCCTAACCCTTGCTGCTAGCACAAAAACCTGCCATAGTTCTACTGTGAGCTCTGGTGGAGATGGATGGTGAGGGACCTGGATCGGGTCCTCCAGAGCTGGGACACTCGTGCCCTGCTGCTCTTTGGTGCTGCTGTGCCAGTGCTGGAATGGCACAAGTACAGGAATCTGCTTAGGACAAAAGGAAGCCAATACAGTCAGGAGACATGCTGAAGATACAGTGATATCTGTGAGCTACAGCTGAACTTCCCCACACCTGTTAACATGAGGGGCAGTCTGGTGAAGAAGCATTGAATGCCAGGGAGGCAACTCCTGCAGGGCGGAAGACTGGGGCCGGATGGGTAGGAGGGTTTGTCAACAACTTTGGTGCACCTAAGTTGGTGCATGAGAAACTATGTGCAACACACACAGACACAACCAACCTTGCTTCTCTGACCAGCTCAGGGGCACACCACAGGCTGGGGTGAGAGGGTAGGATCACCTGCAGTGAGCACAGGGGGTACACATGAAAGCCATGATAGACTCACTGTAGATGTGCCATTCCTGCTGTGTAGCCCATGCAGCCAAAGGTTGGTCAAATATTGCTCACTTGGGTCCAACTGGTATTCTGTCCTGATCCCCAGGCTGAAAGGACAGTGTCTATGGGATAACAGGCAAGATATAAAAGATATGGCTCAGTACTAAGACAGTTTGTCAATGTGGCTTTCAACATGGGGCCACCTGGTCGATTCAGGCCACAGGAGAGGTTAAACTGCAGCGGATGAACTTTCCTGTGCAGACCTGCACTGTAAATAACATTCTTCCACACAATTCACTCTGTAAGTTTCCATTTGATCTCATCTCTCTCCCCTACTCAACTAAATCCCTCTTTCTGAAAGTTAGGCTTCTTATGGGAATTCAGATCTGCAATTTCATAAGTATCTTCATGCTTTCGTCTTCTGCTTAGTTCCCTGTCATTTCAGCCAGAGCAGTAGCAGAAATTGCAGTTGGCAACATGCTCACGAGGACCTCTTCCAACGGCATTTACTTGGCACCATTTATTTGGCACTGTAGGAGACTCTGACAGTCAGTTACATAAGCATTCAGGGGATATGTGCATTAAAAGCAGCTTTTAACATACTTTATATTCCCTTGTCAACAGTGAATGTATTTTAATTGTCAGTTCATGCAGTCATCTGGGAGGAAAATGTGCTGCCACAGTGCTGCTCCCCTCTCCCGCTTTTGGCTCAGTGGCATTTCTTGTCTGACTGTGAATTTCCACCAGGCCCCATGCAGGGTATTGATTCTCTCCCAGAAGCATTTTAAATCCGCAGATACCTAAGCGTGACTTCTGAGGGCAGAGGTGTCATTTCACAGACCAGGAGGTCAACTCTGAACGTGCTGATTCAGCACCTCTGAGATACTGCTGGCAGCAAAGTAGTTGATCTGTGACAGCAGCCGTCACAGGTCAACTGTGCACTGAGGAAGGCTCTTACCATACAGTCCACAGGGAAGAGGCTTCACTGCTAAGATCTTCATACAATACTGCAGGAAATACACACACAGCTGAGATTATCTCTTTGGAGCTCATGCCTCATTTTTCCTGGACTTTCTTAAGCCATCATCCCCTGTGAGACATGCACAGGAGAGCTGCTTGGATTACAATAAGGATGTTACAAAATCTGTCTCTCTCCTCAATGAGCTTTTCTTCCTTTCTTTTTAATGTCAAAGTTTCATCGACCTAAAAAAAGAAGTGATCTTGTGCTTGTGGTTTCTCAGCCCTCTTCAATTCTGTCTATTGAAAACCATGTGGGAACAGTCATCATCAGTTGGAAGACTGACCTGGTTTGGGCTCTTATTCAGCCTACGCTTCTGCAGGTGGAAATGTGTCACTTGACAGGTGTTACGATGTTAACCTCATTCAGTGAAAGAGGAACTTGTGTTTGCTTTGCTTTGCTTTCCACCAGAGAAAGGCACCATCCTGCCCACTGCGGAAGACATCACTCAGCACATTAGAAATACTTATCCTGCAGTTTGAAAAAGGAGTTGACTGATAGCTCACACCTACTGTTAACTTACTTCCTGGCTAAATTTGGGGTCACTCCCACTTCCTGTTTCCAAAACTGCCACTGGGTAGAATTCATGCCTCATTTATTCCAGGACTCATCCAAAAAGCCCCCATTGCAGTGCTTGACCCAAAGCTGTGTCCCACACAGTCCTCCACTGCCAGCCTACCAGCTCAGGCATCCCTGAGGGCTCCCATGAGCTCTTAGGCATCTCACAGAGCAGGAAACACGGATTCCCAGTATGCTGCTGTAAAATCACTGTTCCATTAATTCCAATTGTATTATTAGAGATATAGAAGAATGAACCCACAAAAAACGTTGTATTCATGGTTTAGTCATACAGGCTGAAAGGGACGGAGTCAAGTGCTGCATAGTTTGGTCACAGCCAGCCTCTGCTACCTCTCTTGCAGCCATGGGCAGGGAGGCTGCCTGCAGCCATCAAAAAGCCTTTATTGCTGCTAACAGCCCTTATTTCTATCTGGAGCTGGGCAGGAGGGTGTGAGGGAAGGGGTCTAGGGGCTCGTGCAGGATGGAGCTCCACTGTGGGACTTTGCACTGTGTGTTCTCCCCATCAGGTCCTAGCTGGCCAGGTGCTGGCACCAAGCTCATCTGTTCAGCAAGGAGATTCCCTGTGGATAAGTTTGTTGCCACACCAGCATGTGGAGTTTGGTCTGAGATGCCATCTCAGGGTCAGCTGGCTGCTTTATCCTTTAACAAAGCCCTACAGAAATGAGTGGCTTCACTGGACTTCTTTGAAGGTGACCCTTTACAGTGGTCACCCTTTGAAGAGACAGATTTTGTACCCACACCCCAGAGGGAGGCAGAGGCAGTGCTGGTTTTTGCATGGCATGTGGATAGCAGTAAGCAAATTCACTTGAAATTGTTCCACTGGATGTTCCATGGCTCTGCAGCCAACTGCCTCCTCGTGAAATAAGCTCTGTATGAAATGATGATGCAGTTTTCTTATCCTGGAATTCAGTGGAACCACCTTCTTGACTGAGCAAGTGTGGTGGCAACTTGCAGTATGGGCTTTCTTGTAGAGGAGAGATGTAAGCAGGAAGGAAGCTGGCTTGGATTCAATTTGATTTTCCCAGCATTACGTATGTTAAAGAGAGAAAACACACAGAAAAAAGCAGATGCACATGGAATTCTGTTCTCATGAAGGGATAAATGTACTGTAATCCTACTGATAACAAGATTGTGCTGGGTGAAAGGAAGGTTGCTGGAGACAAACCTGACACAGGAAAGCAAACAACAGCATGCTGAGGAGGAAAACCTGCTTCTCACCTGGTCCTCTCACCTTCCTCTGTTCCAGTCTCCCTGGATCAAATTCTACTCCAGGTTGCTCTGTAAAATCCCTGCAGCAGAAGCCCAAACTGGCCAGAGCCCAAAAGCAGAACTGCTCCTCCTTTCCGCAGCCACACCAATCCGGGGCCCAGTTTTATTAGAACACAGATTGATGAATCAGAGAAAACTGCAGGCTCCCAGGAGAAACTTTTTCTTTTGGGGGGAAAGGCTTCCAGAGAAATGTCCCTCTCCCCGCAGTGACTGCGCAGGCTGTGCCTTTCCCTCTAGTTTCTCATTTCAGTCCTATGACTGACTAGCTGCTTCCAGGGCTGAGCAAGCTCCTCACCTTCCTTCCTGGTGCCACCACCAGGGAGGCTCAGCCCTGGGTCTGTTTTCCACCCTGTCCCCTGGAGGAGCCCATAGTCACCCAGCAGCTCTCCATTTGCTCTAGGACTCAAACTGATGTGGCTGGTTTGCATTCACAGTCCTGTACCCAAAAGCAGAATCTGGTCCATGAAGACCTCAAAGATGAAGTTCTAGAGAACAGCTGCCTCTGAACATTTCTCTTTCCCCCAACTCTCCTTTCTACTCTTGTGTATTTTTCATACCAGTCATAGCAGAGCCACTGTGGTGCCTGTCAGTGCTGAGCAGTGGGGATGTCTCAGCAGTCTGTCCCCTTCCCCACCACAATGGTCGCACAAAGGCAGTAACAGCACCGGCATGCCACAGGAGCAGGCAGGACCTAATCCATCAGTGAAAGCAGTCACCACCTGCTGCTTCTCTTCAACACTTTGTTCCCTCTTTTGGGGTTTGCTCAGACATCAGGAAGATATTTACTGTTGGTGCTAGATAACGGTGCTGCTGAAAGCCACCACCAAAGAGTGGTGCTTTTCTGTGCTCAGTGAGGGCACAGGGAGGTTGGGCTCCCTCAGAAGCTTTCAGATCTTCTCCTGTAGAAGCCCAGAGGAGCTCCATGGGAACACAGCACTCCATCCTTCAGCCTCCTACCTGTACATCTCTCTGCTGTATTTCCTCCGGACATCAGTTTGCACCTTCCCTCACCGGCAGTCTATAAGTTATCTCAATGTCAAGAAGCATTTCCCAGAATACAGCTGCTGCCTTTGCTCCTTTTTGTCTTTGAAGATTAGTCTCAGGGAGCAATGTATTGCATTTTCTCTTTAAATGCATTTTCAGTGTCTTAAAATGATTGCCATCAAATTTATCAGTACTTTCCTCAGTACCTTGTGGTGCATAGCCAGATTAAGACACAAAGAAGGATGTGATGCCTAAACAGGCAAATAGAGATGGACTCCCTTTCTTCCCAGCAGCCCAATTCCAATGCTTCGGTAAGTCCAGGACACCTCTATTTCTGAGAGGGAATTTCTGTAACGAACCTATTTGGTCTGCAGCCCCCTTTAACTACCCTCAGTTCACTCGGTAAGCTCTGTTTTCAGACTCACCCCACTCCTCGGACACCCAGTTCATAACTTTGGATCCCAGCTTGGGGAATTAAAACTTAAAACCTAGGCTGTTAACTGAAGGTGTGTGAAAATTTTGGGCTTGACCCTTATTATGATGAATGTTCAGACCATCCCCGGTATTTTATCACTTATTTTTTATCCATAGGTATTTTCACTGACCCTTCTTTCTTACTTTACTGCCCTTTGTCTTTCTAATACTCTAATGGATTTTCTTTTCTATTCGTTATACATAAAGCACATTTTTTATTCCCCATGCATGCTTTGAACAGCTTTGATTCATTCTTAGTTTTATTAAGTGTTCTCTCCTTGTCCATTAACACTGTTTGTGCTTCTCAGATTCCTCCACAGCTACCTTTCCTAAATCAGGTGCAGGGAGGAAGGGTTTGAAGCAAACACCCAACTTTGAAGTCTCCTCTGTGATAAGATATGACCCAGAATGGCTTTTTCCCCTTTCCAACAGAAATTACACTGTCCTACCACATTTAAACTCTGTCCAATTTTCAACTACATCTTCCATAAATACTTACCCCAATCCTGAATAGCAACATTTTTTCCCAGTGGAAACTGAATGTCAGTATTTGACAGCATTACCTTAAGCCTTCAGGGGTTCCCCTATCTTTCTTCCAAATCTTAATAAATCCACAGGAGGGTATCAAGCAGGGCACAGAGGAAATGGCTTATCAGGTCTGGAGCCTCTGGAAACATCACATCAAATACAGCTCAGTAGTGACCAGAGATAATTTACTTAGCAGCAGCACAGAGCCCTTCAAGAAATCACTTGGTAGCATCCATTTCATTCCCTCTGAATACACCTTCTGTCCATTGGATACTGCTAATGATAACTTCTGCATAGAGGTCCTCAGTCAGCAAAACTCTTAAGCCCAAATGTAATATTCAGTGTGAGAATACTGTCAATTAAATCCATGGCAAAAACTACATCCCTACCTGTTGCACTAGACTGGGACTGGACAAGTTCTTGTCCTACATCTGCCCCAGCAGGAATCTGGTCTAAGCCCCAGGATCCTGAGACAGATCCCCGTGTCAGTGTCTATTCTGTCATCTCAAAACAGCAGAAAGAGAGGAAAAGCAGAAGTACAGACAAAGGGAGGCCCATTGCTTCGTTCTCATTTGGGCCCCGATTCAATTGTGTGGCTGCTTCTTCCCTGCTAAAGATGAAACAGGAGCACCTAAACACTATTTCTTGATTGCAGTGACCTTTTCCTCCATGTCTTCTTTCACACTAGCAACAGGAACATGCGCTGTAAGATAACAAAGAGTATATATAATGTCAAACTCTGAGAAGATCAATAAGCTGCAGTTTTACACTCATTTTTAAGCTGAAACCTTCTTGCCTTTGGAAGCTGTGAAGCTGAACCTGTGAATATGATGGTAAGGATTTGATCCTGTTGCATTAAGAAAGCAATGCACAGCTGCAACTGCTTTTAAAGTGGTCACAACCAGAGCTTTTCTGCTTCTGGTCAGTTCAAAGTGACCTCTTCCTTATTTGATGTCCTTCAAGTGCACTGCTTTGTTGTTTCTTTCCTCCTGGAAACTAAAGAGTGAATGAAAATCTTGCTATTTGGGATGGCATTAAAAAGAAGTAAAAAAAAAAGGCAAATAAAGACATTTTAATTGCATGGGATTTCTGAGTAAGGTTTCAAAGTGGGGTTTAAAAATAGCTGTGTGCCTGGTACACAGAGAGCCCTTTTTCTTCCCCTTTGTGGCAGAGGAATCAATGGAATTCATACAAAAGAAGGAAGGGGGTGGGAAGAGAGATAGGAGATGTCTTGCTCGGTACTAGCAGGTCACAAGCCTCATGAGGCTCAAGCAAGGCTTGCAAGGAAGCGGCTGACTGTATCTCCATGTGTACCTTTTTGTTCCTTGTCTTGGATTTGCTGGTCAGTGGCATGCTGCTTTGCCTGGCTCTCCATGGAGTTTGTAGCCTACAGGAATTTGGACAGAGTGGTACAGACATCGCCGACAGGGACCCTGATCACTGACTATCCCTTTAAACGCAGTCTCATGACTTAGTCTTTACTCCACTACCTATTAAAGAAGGAGACAAGACGTACATAGACAGCTTCCATTCAGGCGCCCAGAAGGACACAGAAAGGCAAGACAATTTAACAGAACTGTGAGTAAATACAAGGCATTAGAGGTGCTCTCTAGAGCAAAGGGCATGGAGAAAGATTTGTAGGAAATCCCAAAGTGAAAGACGGTGCAGTGTGGTTTAATATATACTTGCATACAATGTTCGAAAGGTGAGATTCTGTACGGACAGCTGTTCTGTCATTTTAGCATTATTCCTGTAAATAAGGATCTAAGTGTCTCTTAATAGAACATAAACCAATGCTTGATTTCCCATAAAATTCTGAAGTCATCTTGTGCTGCAAGCACTGGTGCCTTTTGTAAATATAACCTTTTTTTACTGGGATTAATTTCATTGAGGAATAATGGTGGAGGTAGGGTGTGGGGAGGGAGAATTTGAAGCCAGCCTTTAGCAAACATGGATCTGAAACCAAGCCTGAAGCCTCCAGTTACATACCTGCACCTCACAAGGGGTGGCCTTCCTTCTGGGGGTGCTGGATGTGACCCCCTTTCTGCTGGGAACACAAAGGAGCTGTGGGTGCTCAGCACCATGGAGACTGCACAAAGGTGTCCTATTTTCTGTGCAGCTAGCTAACTTTTTAACCAAGGGGATCTGTGTCTCCATAAACTGCAATGGCCAAACATCCTATATGGTATAACATTCTGGAAAACTCAGTTCTTGTTAGTCAACAGAGTCATCAGCATGTCCCTACTCATTTTTTTTCTTTTTATGACAATAGTTACTGGGTAGACCTGGAAAAGTATTTTAGCAATGATCATTACTATTTCAAGTGATGTCTTAACACTGATGGAAAGAGAAAGTTCCTCTATGAGCTCAACCTACTGATTTTCTAAATGAACCTGTATTATTAATTGCAGGTATGATTAGCTGGCAGAGAGTGTTTCCAGCTTGCCTTCATGTTGCCCATTTTCTTCTCTGCCTTTGTCCTGTCTGCTTCTTGCTTAACCAAAGTAAACTGCATCTCCTATGGCAAGCTGAAAGAGCTGAAGACTGAATTTGCCATCAATCTCTACCAACATGTATCTGAAGCAGAGAACAGAACCAATCTGGTAGTCTCTCCAGCAAGTGTGGCTGTTTCTTTGGAACTTATGCAGTTTGGAGCTCAAGGAAATACCTTTATGGAGCTGCAGGATGCTCTAGGATACAACATTCATGGTAATGTACAACTTACAGAAAATACCTCTTTGTCTTACATTTTGCAATAAATTCACAGCTTTACTAAGGAGACAGCAATTACACACACAATACTAAACTTTTGTCTTCTGTCTCACTGTAAGATGTAGTTCAGGAGTGTGTTCCCCATCTTTGATCGCCAGGTACCAACTGGAGAAAGAAAACACAAGGGAATAGTTGGTACACGTGTACCCTCTTTGCTCTTGGTCAGTGCTTACTCTTTTACTGCACTGAAATACAGCTACATCTAGAAAAGCTATTTCCACAAACAGCAGAATTGGTTCTGGTTTCCCAGAGATCCATCGTGTCTCCTGTGAGCTGGCATACCTGTGTCCTCTTGAGGAGGTGCTGGGCAGAGGACACTGTTTTCTCTCCAATCCCACTTCTGTTTTCTCTCCAGTCCCATTAAAAAATTTTATGAAACCTATAGAAATTGAATAATCTTTAAGACTTTGAACCTTTTTCTAATGTTTTTACAACTGGACAAAAGGATGAAAAGTTACTAGGAGACTGGCAGAGACACATTGACAGATGGATGGTGTAGTTGCATCTTTCCCTGCAAGCAGGCTAAAATAAAACTCACTGGGAATCTGGAAGGGATATGGAGAAGGCAGATGTCTTAAAATCCAGCATTAAGTCAGCTGAATTTAAGGATGCTGTTTTCATTTTAGCTCTGGATTATCCTACCATCTCACATCACACATCAAAAACTATTTTACATTATGGGCACAATGTTTATGAAAAGCAGATGACTGTCTCATCTTCAAAATTTGCAGCTTACATACAAAACTTATGTATGGAGATGACACTGCTGTTTCTCAGCATGAGATTTACTGTCAGTGTATGAAGACTAAAGACAAAACCTACAGCAGTTTCATCAGCCTGTGCTGTAACTGCCTTAGTCACCATTACCATTCTGTATAGCACTGATACTCAAAACCAACACAGAGGTAAGAGCTACCTCTGCCTGATATATACAGATACAACTGCATGTACTGACACAAGGACAATGCATCTATATCATGAGCAACTGATACAATGAAGTCTTGCCTATAAGACTTCTGTTTCTGTAAATTCAGTAGGGTAATTTTTAAATAATAATTAAAATAAAATAATTTAAATAAAAATAATTTAATTTTAATACTATTTTCATACAGGGATTATACCTTCATTAACAATTCTGGTCATTAGGGGTTCAGTTAGTAAGAAAGAATTCTAAAAATAACATTGCACTGTGAAATTCAGGCATACATCTCCACACAAAATGTAATGAAGTGCAGAGGTTATTAATAGAATCATAGAATAGTTAGGGTTGGAAAGGACCTTAAGATCATCTAGTTCCAACACCTGCAAGGGGCAGGACAGCTCCCACTAAACCATGTCACCCAAGGCTCTGTCCAATCTGGCCTTGAACTTTGCCAGCGATGGAGCATAATGATCTGCTAGCTCTTTTTTGCTGCCTTACTTCCCATGTGGCACATCATACCAAGCAGACATTTTATATCCATTTCAGTTGCCTGTGGCACAAATCACATGAGCTTTGGCTTTCAGTAATATTAATGCATGAATGTGAAAATAAAATAGAATGGGATCTATTACCATTGGTTATAATAGCACATTTCCAGTGATGGTGAAGAAAACAACTACCTGAAATGGTTTAAATCAAATAAATACATCAAAAAGATCAAATTTCCTATTAGATGAGTAAAACCAGATCACATACGTATGCATATCTGGTGAAATTCCTTACATCCATTAGATATTTGCATTAATGTTTCAGATGGTCTGTCTTGACCAGTAATGAAGGATGTGCTTAAAAACTTAGCAGGCTGAAAACAATGAAAACATTGATGATTCATTCACTGTTCATGGAGAATCCGCTCTTTCATGCACTTGTAATCTTCTTTTAATGTTTGGAAGATTTGTTCACCTTTATTCCAGTACTAAGGAAAACAATATTGGAAGGGATGTTTCTCTAGACAGCATAGACAAAATGACATGCTTTAAAATGCTTTCTCCTTGCTGCTTTATTTTATCAAAGGTAGAGTATTTTAAAGCAATTTTGAACTGTTCTTCAAGAAAGAGTTCAGGACTTTGGTTAGCTAAGCACTTTGATATGACTGAAGTTATGAGCTCAGGATACCACACCTCACGTTAACATCTGCTTCCAATTTACCATCTTTGATTTCTCACATCCTCCAGAGGGAGCTTGCCAAATGCTCCTGCACTAATGAAAAACACACGAGAAAAGTACTTTACACCTCAGACTGTGTGAGTTTTCTTGACATCTGTTCAAAGAGTTCAATAGCTTATCCCTTAAAGAGTAATAGATCTAAATTTCAATACCAAACTTCCCATAGGTGATTAGTCTTCCTGTACATTATTGAAGGAGCACTATAGAATCATAGAATCAAGTAGGCTGGAAAAGACCTTTAAGATCAAGTCCAACCATTACCCCAGGACTGCCAAGTCCACCACTAAACCATTTCACTGAGGGCCTCATCTACACGTATTTTGAATACTTCCAGGGACAGTGATTCCACCACTTCCCTGGGCAGCCTGTTCCAATGCCTGATCACCCTCTTTGTGAAGAAATTTTTCCTATGAGGTCAGAAAACATGCACTGGATTCTCAGGTGGTAGAAACCGGTAGACGTGAAACTCTCCCTTCAACTCACCAAGAATCTGTATCTATGCAGTCTCGTGATGACCTGGTTGGCAGTTAGAGGCTCACAGTGATTCTGCCCTTGACCTGACACTCAGCCTGGGACACATTGATCCAGGCAGGATGGAATTCCCTGGTTAGCTGCCCCAAGCTGCCTATGTCCCAGGCAGCAGCCCAACCTGTCATCCCTCCAGCACTGCCTACACCCACAGGCGTCTGGAGAAACTGGGTGATTCTTCCCTTTAATTTCATGCAGGGCCTGTAAACATTGTTCAGTCTGGGTGCAAGTCCCAGGCCGCAGGAGGTAACCTCAGCATGAACCATCCCATGACAAATCATTACAGCAAGCAAAACAGAGAAACAGAAATGGCAGCCAAATCACCCTTCAGAGGAGCCTACTAGAAACTATGATTTTAGAAACACAAGAGACTCTAAGTTTGCAGGACTCATGTTCCTGTTGGGCCCACATCTCATCCTTGTATCCATCACAGAAGCTACCACTACTGAACTACCATTAGGAACAGGAGTCTGGGACATTATTCAACTATTTTCTTTAGTAGAGAACAAACTAGCGAATGCATTACGAAGTTTTTGAATGACACTGGGCTCATAATTCCTACAAGCATTTTGGAAGACCTGAATAGAATTTTAAAGGATACTTGAAAATCAGAGAAATGAATGAATAGGACAAAATTCAGTAAGGACAAGTGCAAAATTCTGCATTTACAGTGAATAATCAGTGTTCAAACCAGGGAACGATGGGCCAAAGAAGAGTGTTCTTAGGGAAGGATCTGAGGGTTCTTAGGAATTTAAAAAAAAATAATAATAATGGGAAATATAATTGTACTTAAAAAAAACAAAAAAAGCAGCTACTGTAGGGGTTTGTATAAAAAGAAGAGCTGCTTGCAACACACATGAAGCAACCTGTCATCTCTATCTAGCATTGCCAGGGCTCACCTGCAGTAACAGGCTAGTTCATGGTGCCATCCTTCAAGAAACAAAACAACACATCAGGGCCAAGGGTAGCAGAGACAAACCTGGGGCAGTCAGGGACATGCCTTTCCTGGGATGGGATGCATTGAAAATGGCAGGAAAAGGAGATGGCAGTATTGTGGCATTAGCAGCCCAGCCAGTCACAGTTAGAGGTGCTAGCTCTCACTAATCATAGAATCATAGAATAGTTAGGGTTGGAAAGGACCATAAGATCATCTTGTTCCAACCCCCCTGCCATGGGCAGGGACACCTCCCAATAAACCATGCCACCCAAGGCTATGTCCAACCTGGCCTTGAACACCACCAGCGATGGAGCATTCACAACTTCCCTGGG